>JAXIUT010026787.1:0-16130 GCA_035586675.1 Eurytoma californica | reverse complement strand
GAATTTTGAAAGGAACTCAATTTTAAAATTTCAGAGAAACGGAATTATTTTTTAATAATCGGAGAACGTCCTTAAGTGATTGAACCATTTTTTTTTTTTTAAGAAAAAGACATTTTTTTATTTTTTTCCATTATAAAGGTAATTGAAAATTCGGTAGCCTTGTTAACAAAAAGAAAAAAGTTCCAACAGAGTTGAGAGTATCTTTGATACGGAAAATACCGAGCTAAAAATGAAGAAATAGCGCGCATAGTACACCGTAAATCCAGACGCAATGAAAAACTTTCTATCTGTTTAAGAAACTTCCCGGGGAAAGAACGCGAGCGCGAGAAAAGCAATTTCATAGAGATGAAAAATTCCTAATTTGAAGGTGATACGCGCCCGTTAGAGGAAGAGCAGCACTTTGCGACTTCGGCTTCAAAGGTATCCGATGAATCGCGTAATTTGTTCGACAAGCCACCCCACGGGAGAATTCCGCGATACTTACGCTCTTACCCGACCTCCACACGTACACGCAATTTTGCTCCGGAGGTGTCGGTGAAAGAAAAGCAGAACAACGAGCTCTCTTGATATAGGTGGATGAAGCGCCAAAAGCGGTAAGAGAACTCCGAAACTATTTGTAATTACGTTTTCTTTCCGCTCCATCTGCCGGAAAGTAAACGAGCGACTGAAGTGCTACCTACGAGGCTGTACTTCTCGCATTTCTGACGTCGTTAAACTCTCTTATTCGTGTCGAAGAAAAAAATTTTCACGAGGGTGTACACCTTTTTTTCAAGGTGGAGATAGATTTTTATTTTTGCGGAGAGACTAGAGATTGATGCGTCTTTTACGATGACTTTTTACGTTGTAGGGTGTGTACTTTTTTGACGATTGGACGCAGTTAATGAAGACTTGTGATTTGACCGCCCTCGTAGATCCGATTTGACGTTGCGACGTCTTGATTAGGTCTTTCAGGAAGATTTTTCGGAGATGAGATTTT
Source organism: Eurytoma californica (assembly GCA_035586675.1). NCBI lineage: Eukaryota > Metazoa > Arthropoda > Insecta > Hymenoptera > Eurytomidae > Eurytoma > Eurytoma californica. Next base: position 15,154 of record JAXIUT010026787.1, on the reverse strand, counting down.
GTTGGAATGATAACTTAATTTGTGACTGATTGATAGATAATTTGATTCGATATATTATTTTTATCAACAAGTTTGCGGACAATCAAAAGTTTTTCTGGTATTCATAATCTTGTTTATCAGAGTGTAATGTGACAGATAATGAGTATACCGATAAGAAGGATAGCATCTTTTCCGGGTCACTGAATTGGCTTCTACGATATTGCTTATTCAATTCAAGAAAAGAAATTGAGTTTCCGATACAACTAATTTTAGGAATAAAAAATCTATTCGTTTTTTAAATGTATGAAAAATTACACATTTAAATTCTCAGCAATTTTTAAGCTGGGATGTGTGTTCAATATTTTTCAATTTCGGTAGTTCAATTTTATAAAATTTACGAGGTATAATTAATTCTTTTAAATTTTTCAGTACTCTATTCCACCGTATACCCGGAATTGATACTTTTGTTCGACGTCGATTGACCTCGGTTTTGCGTGAATAGAGGTTCGCGGAGGCAAACCGCAGGGACTGGTTGGGTTTGGCTCTAATAGAGACTGGAAAATTTGCAATTAATTTGACGCATGCCTTGATGTATGACTATCCGGCCGGTCGATGGATTCTTCCCATTAATTTTGTAATTCAATTGCCCGCAAACAGTTTATTAGAACTATCATTGGTCGAATTTAGATTACAGTTTTGTTGGACTTAGAATATCATTTTTTTTTAATATTTTAGCGTTGTACAACTTTATGCATTTCCATTTGCAAGCGTTATGATCAATTAACACTGACAAGCGTTTCCCCAAAACGACGGATGATGTTGCTGAGTAATTACCTGATACGTAGAGTTCTCTAATGTATAAATTATTAATGCTTGAATTACGTTGAAAACAGGGCTGTACTACTATCTTCTGAAATTCAGCCTAGAATGAGGTACCATTTGCGAAAGGACGCCTATGAGTCTGTAAACTTAATTATTAATTTTTTCATCTCTATGCAAAGAAGAATGTCACCAATACAAAGATTTTAAGAATTTATTTTAATTGATAATCGAGGAGAAGTGCATCAGTAAGCAATTTTAATTTTTGATTGTGTTATTAACTTATTATGGATTGTTATGTGACAGTTAAAAGGTTTACAAATGTCAATCGGTTAGGTAATTACTGATTCTATTGACTGTATAAATATTGACATTAATAATTCATTACGATAATGATACAACCGAAACATGAACTGAATTTTAGTTATAGAACCGTATTGGTGTATTTTATATTTTAAGAATCGACATTTTCTGGGACTAATTTCATATCGCCAAACGCCGTTCTTTATCATTCCCTACTAATAGCAAACTTCAAAATGAAATACTTTTCCAAAGCAATCGTTATTCGTTGGCGCGCCTCATTATCCGGAAATAAAGTTAAAGGCGGCCCTGATTAAAAATTCCTCCGACAAAACAATTTGCTCAGCCGCGCAAGGCGAACAGCCGAAATATGTACGCGGTATACTGGCGCGGCAAAGAAGCGGACCGTGGAGAGAAGCCAGAACGTCGCTAACTCATTTTCTCCTCGGCGCTTCCTTCACTCTTGCGCGACTCGAGAATGCAAGTCTCGTCTCTTCATTATCGATGCCGTGGCTCCTCTGATCAAATCGAAGACAATGAACGGAAGCCTCCCCGCTTCTCCCTCCGACTGTTAAAGCCCGGCGAAACTTTGACGAACAAAATTTTAGCCCGGCGTATCATCCGATAATCGTTATCTTTGCGGAACCAACTTCCGCCCCCCACCTTCTCGCCACGCAACTTTCGGACTTTCATTTTCCCCTCCCCGGCCGGCTTCATCTTCTTTTGTTCGACTCTGTCCCCGGTGTTGCCGGGGTTTGTATCTCCCTTTTTTCCCCCGACCGCGCCGTAACGGCCTTTGTTTTTATTCTATTTCGAGAAAGTTACGGAAGACACACGCCGAGTTAGCCCTTCCGCGCAGTTACTCTTCCCTTACCCTCTACCCCCACCCCCGCCTTACACTCGCTCGAGTTTACTCTCGCGCTACCGTCGATGGGTCTTTTATACTTTATGGAGGGAGAGCGAGAATTGGCGGGCGAGAAAAAGATCCTCGGCGGCGAGACGGTAAATCTAGCGCTACATAATGTCGTATTATGTTTTACCGCCAATGAATGCCGATGATGATCGTGTCCCGGCCCAAGACTAATACTTGCTCTGTGTGAGGTGCATTTTTTATGAGGAATAGCCGAGCGGATTACGAGCGTTTGTAAGGAGCCGTTATCGATGCCGTTCGATGTTTAAGTGAATAAATTTTTAAGCCCACTCTTTAATCTTTAGTGAGCCGCTCGTGAAAGCTCACATAAATAATGCGCGTGCAGTCGACGAATAATGATGATGCCGTTATATTATGAAGATTGAATTTTTATACATTTTTGCATGAATTTCGGTGCCTTTGTCGATTAATCAATCATTTTAATAATGATATTCTTTGCAAGAATATAGCAGCAAGATAAAACGTACGATGTGTATACAAACTAAATTTCCATACAATTAACTATTAATTTTTACCTCAAATATATACTCAAACTATATAATGTTGATGTTAGAAATGAGGTAGCAGCGATTCGGATCTTTGATTAAGGTAAAGCTCACCAGTACAGGAAAAATCTTAACACGTACGATCCGTGCGGTATTCCGTGGGCGTCGGAATTTTTGCCGCGGAGCCACCCACGTTCTTATAAAGGTAAAAATCTATCGGCACATTTGGAGAGGACGACGGTGAAATCCGGACAGGAGAGAGAAATCGAGAGATCTAAGAGCGAGGGGGCACTTACCACACGACGCACGTTCTCTCTCGAGGCTCGAACGGTTAACGAAGCACCTGGCTCTTAGCCGCGCGCGCGGTGTCTCAGGACCACTGCAACCGTTAATTCTGTACGTATTCAGCTCTTTACTCTGTTTTCTTTTAGACTCTTATCTTTCGTTCTCAATTCTTTCAGTTTTTTAAGGTTTCTCATTTCATATTCACGTTGTTATTTAAAGATATCAATCGAATAGTTATTATATGTATTTGAGTGAGTTAGCAATCGCTTTTTAATCATCTGAAAATAAACCTTTCTAATAAATAGATTAGACTCGATTAAAAATAATCTATTTAATAATCAGTTGTTCTCAGCTAGAGTAGAGTTTTAAAGTTTTCGGGTAGCAGAACACGCATTTCTGCAATTTATTTGCTAAGTATATGAGAGCGCTAACTTTCATGTTTGCGTTATATCTCCCCTCCCCTCCTCTTTCTCCGCTGCCGCTAGGTGTTGGTCAGCGCGGCAATTAGTCTGACGATTATCGAGCAAGTATACGCACGCATTGTGTGGTGTGACACTTTCTATTATAATAAATATATGCTGTATTAATCCTCGTATCATTTATTACGCTCACCTGCCGTATCAGTGATAACACTGACATTATTGATGAATACTGTATCTAAAAAGAATTTAAAAGCAGTTGGAGTTCAATAATTTGTGTGAAATAATGATAAAGTACGTACCATAAATTGGCTACAAATGGATTATTGAAGAAAAAGTACGACACATACACACCATGAAAAAGCAAAATTTCCACGAAAATATCATCAACGCAAAGAATTACAGAAATAAAAAAGAATAATTGCTTTGCAGAACCATTTGAGGATCTTTTTTTCCGTCCCGATAAGCCTGCGTGTCCAGGTTACCGCGCAAATGAAGGTGTTCCAGTTCCGCGCTTCCTCCTCGCAGCTTCGCCCCCAGACACTCGCGCGCACAGCAGCAGATGTATATAAACGCCTAAATAGATAAGTCCCCGGGGTGCAGGCGCTCGCGAAGCTCTCCCGTGTCCTCGGTAATGCCGACCGAACACCGGTGCTTACTTACCGTAGCAAGCCCCAATGTCTAATGCCACGAGCCTCCCCTTCCACGCTTTCTCTCGATCTTTTTCGCCGGTTCTCTCTCTCGCTCCCTTCCTCCGGACTCCGCTGGTCCACGTCGCGCAGTCCTTCTGCGCCGCCGTCTTTCTTTGCCCCGACAATTCCATGCGGCAACCGTATATACGGAATCGGGTTGATACTCCCGAGGAAGGAGTTGATACCGCTGAAAGGACGAAATAGGGGCGAACAGGATCGTCTCCCCCTTCTCTCTCTTTCTCTCTCTCTACTCTACTCTCTCTCACCTTCTCTCCTTCGCTTCTGCGAATATACGCGCCGAGGAGGTATCTGTTTTCACGCTGGCTTAACTCTGGATTGCACTCGATGCGAATTCGAAGCTTCGGGAAAAAGTACATTGGCTTTTTATGCATTGTACGAGGCATGTTCAATTGTTTCTTTCGATCGGTCATTTTTTTTGTAAGTTTGCCGCGTGATACCGGAATTGATGGTTGAGAGCGAGATTCGTTTTTATTAGCGATTGTTTTCAGTTGGACTTTCATGCAATTCGTATTTTTCCCAATCTTTTCCTGGGTATTAGCCAATTTTTTATAGCCGTATTTGTTGTCTTAACTTCGAAATTAAACGAAATTTAACTTTATATCATTGGAATATTCTTGATTTTCCAAAGTTACGTGTTTTCTTGTCAGATAGTTGTTTCTTTGAATTGGGATGCACGTGTCACAGTTGAAGAGATAATATTGCAGTTTGAAGAGACGACCAAACCAGCTATAAAGCAGAAATTTTTTTAGCTCTACCTATCCGGAACGCAGAATTCGCAGGCGTGCGCGAACACGCACTGGAGTTCACTCACGCACGATGTAGAACAGAAATGAAAACAGAAAATACGTTATTCGTCGGCTCAACGACTCGGAAAAGCATTGTTTTTCCTCCGTGACGTTTGAATTTTCTCTCTTTCTCTTTCCTCCCCTCGTGTTTGCGTTCATTTTATTCGCCGTCATGCGACGTGTGGCTTCGGTGCGCATTTCAACCATTCTTCCCCTTTCGATTTTTCGAATAGTGTAAATAACGAGAGCCGCCTTTTTTGCGTTCGCTTTTTTTTCGACTATCTCGAGGTTTGTAACCCGCTAAAAAAGTTTAAGCCAAAGTGAAAATCCTTTATATCTTTTATCCATTCAAAACGCGAGTTTTAAAGACCTCAATAATTACTTAAATCTATCACTGATTACTTTATTCATAAATATAGTAACGAGTTATTATTCATTTAACTAATTATATAAATAAAATACAATCACTGGGTTCTCTTTTTGAGCATTTGTAATTGTTAGCGCTAATTATACCTGTAACCATTTACAGCTCTGAAGAAGGCACTAATTCAAGTGACCGAAACGTCAAAATAAATTGAATTTCCAACAAATTGTGTTCGTCGAGATCATTCGAGTCCTTAAACCATCCTAAATACAAAAACGAACGTTCGAGTCTTTACAACTACAATAAAATACAATCACATTTAATCTTCTACAAGTTTTAACGTTCTAATTATTTTCCTACATCGCATCCTCTAGTACGCATTATTATTAAGTTCTTTAGCAATTTTTCGAGTATCTGGTTATTTTATATTTAGGTAGTTATATCTAAATGCCGGGTAGCACTGGAATGCAACGGAGTTATTAGCGTAAGTACGAAGTTTTCTAATTTAATAAAGAACAGACGAGAGAAAAATTGCGCTATTTTACTTTACTTCTTTTTTTAACGCCCTGAACGAATTAAGTTTTTGCTTCTTTTGTTGCATATGCAGGCTATAGGGAGCATTTTTTTTTAAACATAAATTAGTGTTTCAGATGAAAAATTTTCTTGCGCAAAAGGTGTACGCAAATGTCTGGACAGTTTTTTGCGAATTGATTTAAATTGAAACAAAAAAAATGTAAAATTTAATTAATACACTTTAGGATAACATTTACAATGAGTATCTAATTTGACAGTGTTTCATATTAATTATTGTTTTAATGTTATTCATTTTTTCGGCTAAGGTATGCATTAATTGTTTGACAAAATAAAAATTTTAAAATTATTCAATTTATTATTATTTATTACGAAATAATTTTCCACTTAAGTCCTGAAATTAACGCAGAATCAAAGGGACTTTGTCGTGGAGTTTCGAGTTCACATGAGCTTTCGCGTTAGCTGATATTATCAACTGCAAATGAACCGATGGCGCTATCGGGCATATTTGAAAGTTTAATTAGGAAAAAGGATGGGAGAAAAAGCAATGTTAGAGGAACGATAAGTCGAAGTGCAATTACTCCTGTGCTCGGCTAGCCAAAGGCAGGCGGCAGACGGAATAATGAAAGCTTCCACCCTCCCCTCCCATTCTCCGCTACCCCTTTGCCTTCTCGCCACGGCGGTGGATCAGAGTCGCGAAGACTTTTTTCGTGTCTCCTCCCTCGGTTGTTCTCGTCCTCCTCTTTTTTTCTTATTGTTGATGTTCAATGCGGATAATTGCTTTTTAAATTAACCCAAGAACAAATTAACATATCAAACGATGGTCGCTTTTACCTCACCCGCTTCGGCTTCTCCCCTTCTTTGTCTTTGATTCTTCGCCGCGAAATTCTTCATTCCCTCCTCGGCGATGGACGCCTTTCTCATCCCCGAGCTTTTTAATTGTGATAAAGTCTCGCTTTGTGTTCGCCGAAGTCTGACATCGGTGGATGCTAATTTTCGGCTAAAACCGCGCGATTCTTGATGAATACCAATTGCTTTTTGCTTGCGAATTAATGTTTGTTGAAAATCTACAAATAATGGTACAAGTGGGTTCATTACGGACAATTAAAAATCCTTCAAAAAAGGGTAAACACCAAATCTATTTCGTAAATAGAAAAAAGAGCGGGAAAAATGCCATCGCAAATGCAACCGGCGACGTAAATATTGATTGAACAAATGCATCAGACTCCCCGCGACCCTCTCTCAAATGGCTTCAGTTTAATGAACGGGGGACAAACCCGGAAATACTATTGCGTAATTGCCGATGTTAAATTATCAGATCCTCTGCGTTTGATTATCGCAGCAGGCGAGTTAGTAACTATAGTATGCATCAGATAGTGAAAATCATTGGTTGCATATTTGCTATTTTGGACTTAGTGACTCTATCATGCGAAAAAATAAAAAAGGGTGTGTGTTTTATACTATTTTAAAGATCTTCAAAATCATTTAAAGAATTATTGACCACGAGATCGTCGGAACAAACCGTAGAATTCGTATTACCGAGTGTACGGACCAAATTCACAATTAGACCAAACTTAGATCATTCTTGTCGCAAATTCAGACTAAACTGGACCACCAATCCTGACTAAAATTTGGATCAAATTGAATCTAAACTGTACCCAAACTTGGATCGAACTTCGAAATGCATCGCAGGTTCAAAATTTTTATAAAACAAAAATTACGAAAGTTTTGGAACTTTCCTTGGATTTGCTCATACTATCAAAGTAAATTTAAATGAGTATACTGAAGCAAAAACGTAAATTGTTTGCAATATTCCGAAAATAGTCATAGACTGATTTCTCCACTTTAGTTTTTTAAGCTTTTTCGGTATTTCACAGTGAACAATTAAACTAAATTTCTGTTCCCGATTACACTTGCGCGCCTCTTCACCTTTATTTCGGTTGGACAGTAATGCGCGCAGGCGGTTTATAGGATTTCGCGAGTAGCCGGCAGTACGTTGAAACTAAATTAAGCGCACCTCCCTTCTTTCTCGCGTGGAGCTCGCCCGTCTCTCGGTCGTTGAGCGGATACATCGCGCGGCGTCAAGTGAAATTGCGATTTTCGGTCTACGTCCGCGCTCGCTGTATTTGGCGTTTTTCTTCATTTTGCAGCGCGCGGCGTCGTAGGGGGAAGGGTCAAATTGCGAGGAACATAGCTTTGTTGTCGACACTGTCAAGTGACGCGAAGAGTTCATTTGTCTGGAAGTTCGGTGAACAGCTGGTAGGAAAAATATAAAATTGTTTTCGGATAAGCCGCGCACTAGGGCCTAATTTTTTATTACCGGGACATTCAATTTACTTTTTACTGCACTAAAGGTAAAGGTTTTTGCATTGACGAGAGCAGCTTTGGTTGAACGGAAGAAAAAGTGACATATGAAGATGGTATTATGAAGCTTTTGATTGCAATTTACTAGAAAAAAGTTTTTACAGAGAGTTAGACAGCTTTTACATTATATGGTACAAGTTGCAGTTAGAGTGCTTGGATCCAATTGTGTGCTTTCCATTTAAAGAACATGCAAATGGGTTCAGGCACACTAACTCGCACTAATTCGTCGAAATGAACGTATTAATTTAAGATTTTAAAGGTTAAATAACAAATGAATTCAAGACCATTTCATAGCTCGACTACTGAATTAAAATGCTCGAAATTACCGCGTTGCGTAGATCCGGTGACCTCGGTTTTCGCGAAGCATCTATCGCGCAGTCCCGTAGCGCCGGCGTAATGCACGCGCGCTTCTCGGAGTCCCGGCAAGGAAGCTGGAATTAGCGGAGCTAGTGACGACGGCATAATCACGGTTCACCCGTCTGGCATGGTCCTCGATTTCAGAGGACATTTCATTAAGAGCCACGGGTTGCCGCGGTCGCCTTTGAGCTGAGAAAATTAGATTGCCCCGCTCATAAATGCGCTCCAGTCGCACAAACTTTCGATGTTGCGCGCACCCCCGGCGTTCCTTCCACGGAGTAACCTGGGCGCCGCTCGCGAGAAAGTCCCTCGAAAGCAAACCCAAGAGTCCAGAGAGATTTCTCCGACTTCGCCCGAGATTTAGTTCAGTCGCGCAACTTTCTTCGGCTGCTCTCGAATTAAAATTTTATTACAAAATAAGTTTTATTTAATTTCGCCGATGCCTCGGCCGTTTCGACGGAACGCTCGAAATTTTTTAATACGCCGCGCGGCAAATCAAGACTTTCCGTATATCGAGACGAGAAGAAAAAGGCGGGGAAGTAGGTCAGCGGTGAAAGCCAGTGTTTCGGGAAAGCGAGCAATTGGCACCCTGCTCATGACGCGTGCAATTCGCCTCCCGGCCGGTCGTACATCCAGGAGTTAGCGGCACGGCAAATGCTGAGCGACTGAGTAGGAGGAAGGCCCGGGAGAAGCAAACAGCGAATAACCAATCAGCCTAAAACGTATCTGAGGGGCGCATATACTCGACGAAACGCGGATGCCCGCTTGCATTACGCGCCAATTCGGATAGAACTACGAACCTGCTCCTCGTCCCCTCCTCTGCCGCGGCTTGTTGACAAGTCCATTTGCGCGTGTTCGGTATAATAGGCGCGTTGGTGGATCTGCGCAAAAAAAAAGCGGCTGAAAAAAAAGGAACGCGGAGATCGGACAATTTATTTAATTACATCGTCGATTGACGAGCTGATTGATCCGACGCGTGCGTGCACACATGAATCCTCGTTTACAAATTGCGGGGGCGTTCAGATGTACGAGTAAGTTTGCTATTGACAAAGCTCATCGCACGCATGCCCGTTCAAGCGCTAGAGAGACAACGAGAAAGAGAGAGGCAGGGAGAGAGAGAGAGAGAGAGAGAGAGAGAGAGAGAGAGAGAGAGAGAGAGAGAGAGAGAGAGAGAGAGAGAGAGAGCGAACGACCCGCTAACGGTCGATTAAAGCGTGCGTAATCGTCCCTTGTGTCGGTTCTTTATCTTTGTTTCGCTTTGCGGCCCGAATCCCTTTCTGTCTTCCTTTTTTTCGCGTTTGCCTTTTTTTTTGCTGGCCTATACACGCTCGATAACTTTCGCGTTTTGTCGACCAGGCGTTTGTCCAGCAGTATTTTTGATGCACGTTTTTTTGCGCTTTTCCGGAACTTCAGTTGATGTTTAGTTTTTGAATGAAAAGTTGATTGCATTTAACGACGAACTAATTTCAGATACAAAAGTTGGGTACTATTTAAAAATGACAGTTTTTAATGATCACGCAAATAACAAATGAACTATTTATTTGTTTGTAAATAATTCCAAGTGGTTTAATTTCGGGTTCATTTTAGATAGAAAAGATAAGCGCAGTATATTTTTAATGAATATGGAATGTTGTCAAATAAATAAGCCGGTATTTTATTTCAGTGTTGTCTTTTCATTATTATTAAATATTCTTTGTTCATTTATCTAATACACATACGCATTCTTCACTTAGTACTTCTATTGTCTAATTTTCATTTGTAAATTCGACTTGGATGAGTAGCAAGGAGTTACTAGAAGTGCTTGCTTTAGTAAAGTTATTTGAATTTAAATTAGCTTCGTGCATACACAGAAAGAACGCAAGCACTTCTGAAGACTGTAAGAACACGAGATCGTTGATGGTTATTTAATGAAATCCTCAGTGCAAGTTTGCGCGTTCTACATACGATTAATTAATCCGTTAATAAATCACTATGTGTAGAAAATTTTCCGAGAACTTCACTCTTCTGCGGAATGAATAAATCCGTAAAATATTGATTTCGCTGATATACGGCTGATGCAAATCGTAAAGGCTTTTACTGGATTTAAGTTTCTTATTCAAATGGTTTTATGATTTTCATGCATTTGGAAAAAACATCGAGTATTCGAGGAACACTTTTTAATAAAAAACTAATTAAAAAATGGGTGGAAAGAAAGAATATAAAACAAATTAGAAAATAAACTTACCTCGAATGAGAAATTTGAATAAAGATTAAAAGTGGGTTAGTTACTGAAATATTACTTCTTTTTAGAAACATCTTCATCTTTCTTTCGTAAAAGACGTACAAAATTACATCTCCTTAGCTTTAATTAAAAACAGGGGTAATTTCTACGACGCGGGAGGAAACTACTGAGCAAAATGTAAAGCCACCAACGTCCATCTTATTTTCTTTCCGTTAAATAGCGTGTTTTTCAGAAAAGCTTGGTTAAACAGTTCCTCTTGCTGATATTATTAAGGAAGAAAAATAAACTTTTATCGAAGGAGTTAAAAGTAAAAATAAATGAAATCAAAACAATACCTAAAATAATATTAAATTTTAATTAACTGCATTAATTTAAATTAGAAGTAAGCAAGTTGTATCATCAAATTTATCGACTAATTTAGGTTCGAACGTGCACCGATACACGCAGTTTCTCAAACACTCGTATAGGCACTTGTGTGCAATGTAAGTAAAAAGCGGCAAGTGTTAGAAAGGGGGAACAGGCGAAAGAGGGAAGATGAGACTAGAAGTGTGTCGTGTCGGGCGAGGGTAGAAATTCGAGTTCGCGCGAAAGCCTTCTCCCGCACTCCCGCAGTCTCGGACATTAACAATGGAACATCCGGTGTTGGTTCCGTGTAAACAAGCCCCGGCTTCCCAACTCTCCCCCTCTCTCCCCCTCGCTTCCTTTCAGCCGCTCGCACTTCTGGACTTTCCCTTTTCTGCCGCGCCGCGCCATTGAGGCGCTGAAAAGACCCGCAAAGTAGGGGGCCGCCGCGGCCGCTCTTTCCGCGCCGGAAGGGGGTCGCTCGGCGGCGGATCTGAATATTTGATTGGCAATTTCGCCCGGCCACAAAGCTGACCGGCGGTGCGTCGTCGTCATCATCATCCGCAGCGTCAAGTGTACACGGCTGGCCGGCGCGGCTTTGTCCCGGCCGATGTTGAATGCGAGCCGACGCTTTTATTTCGCGGATGCCCCCGCCTTTGTAGCTACTCTCGCGTCGCGAGCTTATCGCTCGATCTCATTTTCGCGAGGACACGGCATCGTCAAGGATACGTCCTTCTCTCCCTGGCGGGAGGCTTTCTTCTTTGTTTTCTTCCTCGAGGCTCTTGGTTCCTTTTGTATTGGTCATTGGAATGAGTAAATTGCAGTTTAATTTTTCAGATACTTCAGGTCCGAAGAAGACAAAATTTGGAGAATTTCTTTGAATGTTTTTTATTTCTTTCTTTCTTTCTTTTAATGTTACAACATTTTTCTGAAATTTATAGGAAATTCTCATTTTTAAGCATACAAAGGGATTCTTGGAAATAGAAAAACCATCTTCTTGAAAAGGTAGAATCTCCTTTTTGGAAGAGGAGCTTTTCTTTTTTATTATATCTCAGGTGTTTCTCCTTTTTAAAACAAGAGAAGTGTGGAGATTTCTTTTTACTAATACCGCACAAATAATAATCCGTAACCTACTAAATTCATTAACTTTTGCACATTTATTTGTTTATTTTCTTCACGCTCAATTCAAAATGCTCAGATTTCTCTTTCTCACAAGTAGAGCCGCCAGCTATATTTATAGTAACCAGTAACCAGAAAAGGCAGAAAAATATTATTTCGAGAATGAAGAAATTTCTGAGACTTTAGGGGTTAAACCATTATCAATTGCTTAGGAAAATTGCTTTTTTTTTAAATTATTTAAATACTTCAGAACAAATTATAAAGGAAATTGTAAAAGACCTTTAATCAAGGCATACCTAAAGAGCTTGCAATTACTCAACGCACATGCTCCAAATTTTAGGAAGTATAAAATGAAATATCTCGCGCGCGCAATTTTTTTTTTCGGTACTCGTAAAAACGCGCCGGCCCGAGCGAACATAGAAAACTAATAAACCGCGCAAAAATCGAAGTTACCGCGTAGCGAGGGAGAAAAAGGCATGAAATTGCACCGGCGCACGCACCCGGGCTGCTTTATGATTGCTGGCATTGTCGGGCCCGCGTCGCTTAATCAAATTCCATTGGAAGACGAAAATGGCGTTTCCGAACTTCATTAACGCGTGCGGCTCACCCAGTCGCGTCACTCGCGCGTGCTACGTCTAAATATTGAATTATCCGCTAATTAAACCGACCGATAATATTCCGATGCGACGCTCGAGTCCGGGCCGCTGCTTGGGCAGCACTATTAATTAGCAGCGGGATGTATCGATTCGATGATTTATTGCGGCCGATACCGATCCGTAAAACATTATTATTAACGATGGTTTTGTCCAAATTTTGCGCGCGACCACTGATGAGCAGTGGTTGCTTTAACCACCAACTGAGAATCCCCCGGGGCACGATTCCAATAGTTGTGGTGTTCTACGTGCATGAATGAATAAATCCAGAACGAGATCCAGTATCATACGGACAAATAGTTTATTTTTAAAACAATGCAACTAATTGTTTACTTAATTGATTGTCTTAAAAATATTAAAATTAATTAGTTATTTTAAGCAACTAAATGGCACTAAAAAATTAATCTATTTAAACTTTGAAAAAAATGTATTTTGCATTGAAAATATATCTTTATTTTAATGTATTTACATAAATCCCCTTACAATGGTTGCTGTACTTACACCTCTTCATTATCGGTAAAATGCTTACAGGAAGCTTTAAACTTTTATATTCTGCGAAGTGAATTTTTCAGCGCCACTTGATCTCTTGTAAAACGCAATTATAAAGCTTCACTCGCTTAATACAGCAAGTAAAAACGAATTTAATAATTACAGGCCCGGAAAAAACGGAGAAAGGAGCCACTCTTGAAATCGGTATGGTTATCGGCGATATCGACTTCAAGTGGTCCGCTTTCTCTTCTGGCCTTTTGTAAAGAGAATCAATGGGCGAAGATTCGCCTTTTCCTCCCCAACTCTATAGAAAATCGCTTTCTGCTCTCTTCTCCCTCTTACTCCTCTTTATATTTTTGCGAGTTTTGTCTGCAAAACATAAAAGTACAAAACGTTCCATTTTGCAGACAGAAAAAACACCAAACAAAATCTTTGCCTCTTGAATTTCATATTAAAATGTTCATTACAAGTTTTATTCAATCAGTTAATGATCCATCATTTATGAAATTAATTCAATATTTAATAATTATTAATATATTAAAAGCTATTATACCAATAATGTAAATAATTTATTACAGAATAGATGATAGGCAAGCAATGATGTCTATAGTAGTAATCAGATGGATTTGTCTTGAAATTATGCAGAATCCGATGTAATAGAAGATGCAACGATCCCTTCGTTTAGTGGCTACTGAGTGAGAACACTGGACCGACATTCCTCATGCCAAACTCCACTGAACTTTGTCTGTACATATATACAAGAGACATTGTGGACGCGTGACGCTCCAATAATCTAAAATCTAAGTACACTATCTTGATCAACAGCAGTCAATGTAAATCATTAAAGCAAAATAAAATAGTACCTGAAAGAAACAATAATTAAATCATCGAATCCTTAAGGTGCATTTATTATTATTTTTATTATTATTATTTTTACGGTTATTTTTATTATCATTCTTGTTATTATTTGAAGTAGCTTCAAACTATAATTAGGAATTTGTGCATTTTGTTTTTTATCAATTTAATTTGGTCAACAGTACTAATAATCATTCGTTGCTCTCCAATGTAATTGTAAACATTAATTATCATTCTTTTATTATAATCATTCTATTGAATAATATGGCAAATAAAATAATTAATACAGCAGTAATTATAAATTGTTACAAAATTATTTAAATATTTGACATTTAAAATAACTATGATGTCCATTATACCTTTTATTTATTATATAATTTATATTATATAATTATTTCGCTCTAATTTCTTTAAAGCGATGATGTGATCATTAATTAATTCCCGGGTATTTAGCTTCAAATAGCATAGACTTTTGACAGCGGCAAAATATCATACCATAGAGGAATATTTATCCGTAATGCAGAGTTGCCCCGCTGAATGTCTCTTTCAAAGCAACATTTACTCGCGTTTGCATTTGCACATTGACGTGAATAACTAATTTAATTACTTCACGGAAACAGTCACGAGCCTCTAGACTTGGTTAATTTTCTGCTTGAAAACTCACTAAGCATATTTGGTTTGTATTTGGAAACACCTTTCGAGTTATAGATTATTGCCTCCTCGCTCACTCGGTTCATTAAAAAATTTAATTAAAGAAGATTGACAACTTAATTTAATCCGGCGTTCAATAGAAGTTTTGACGCTTTCTAGTATTGCTTCGTTATTTACCTTGCAATTGCACTGATTACGTTACTCGACGTTCGAATATTCAATTCAAGAGTTTTTAAATATTCCATTTAAAGTTTCCTTTATGTAAATTCAAAACTTTAACTTTGTTTTTTCAAAGATTAGCTCATTTCACAAGTTTGCAATAAAAAAGCACATTTTATGAGACTTCCTTCTAAACAGAACGCACATTTAAAAAATATTAAATTTTTTAGAAACGTTTGATAAACTTCCTTTTAATAATTTTCAAAAATATTCAGAGAAAAATTCTCAGAATAAAAAAGACTAACGTCTGCTTACTTAATCAATTTTGTTTTT
>JAXIUT010026756.1:0-11902 GCA_035586675.1 Eurytoma californica | reverse complement strand
CTCTTACTTTTCTTTACCTCTTCTGGCCGACTGTATTCAATGCCTCCGGGGAGCGCTAACGCTCCTCCTTTTAGCGCGTGACTGCAGAGCCAACAATTGCCCGTACGGATAATCGTACAAATACTTTTCATAATCATCGCTTATTTCGCTAATTAAGGAATTTTAGCCTTGTAATCTTTCACCGCCAAGGTAGGATGAGGAAGCAATCGGTCTTATATTGAGGAAACCGCTGTTTTCCCATGTAATTTTTCATCTTTCGTTTTCCGATAACAGCTTTATTTTGTCTGAATTGGATGAGTAAATCAATGTCCTCTTTAGGAAAATCTATTTGTTGTTTCTACGATGAATTTTTTTTTATACTTTTTATATTATTTAATAGTTTACCCCAATATTCATTGATTATTCAGAATGATTTGTGCAATTTATATAAAAACATTTTGAATTTTGACATCATTCAACCAAATATTCACTAATTAACCAACCAAATCATTTCTTTAAATGTTTCGTAACATCCTGCCATCGTTTTTTTTATATAGAAAAGCACACATCATTTAACATTATTCCCAACAATATTTGATGATTGAATTCATATCAGAACATTTTCATTTTAAGCGAAAAGCTTTTTTCATCGGATTATTTATTCATCGATTAATCAAATCGCTTTTTTAAATGCTTCACAACAGCCTGATGTCATCAAATTTTTTTAATATTGCCTTTTCATTTTAAATATCTAATTAATACGTTATTTCGCACAATTAATTCGTGCACTTTTGTAAACATATAATGTAGGTTTTACACAATCGAAATTTTATTTCCACTAAAAAAATTTAATTAAAATCCATCGTTCGCACATTTAATTAATACCCAGTCCTTTTTCATTTTAATACCCAGCCGTGCAAAATTGTACATATGACATTAAACCGTCGGCAGTTTGTCCAGGCACACATATTCCAAGGGATAAACATCATCTTCCTTCTTGTAAATACGCGAATCGCCTGGGAACATCTCGTCATGCATATTCCGAGATAAACAAACCCCTCTCAAGTCGTCGCTGCGAGCTCGCTGCTTATACAAAACTACCTTAAAGCTCGGCAAACTATAATAGGCAGTTACGAAGTGAAAAAAAACGAACCCGACTTCGAATTCGATATTCACCGACGTTCAATTTCTCCGCAGCCTCAAAGGATCCCCGGGAAAACAGACGCGTCAACGTCACTCGCAGCGAGGGAGAAAAAGGTGGGGTTCGCTCCGCGAAAAATTAATTCCGAAGGCAGTGCGGAAACGGATGTTGCAACTCGAACGAGAAATCGTTCGCGAGATCTTCCCCGCTAATTAGGGCAGACGTTGTCTCGCCTGCTTTATCTGCTTAACTTTGCCGCGTCATTACGGTGTTTGCCCTTTCTTGCGCTATACCGGGGGGGTTATCCGGCGGGAACGAGGTCGAACTGCCGCTCGCGGAATTCAGCATTGCAAATCCACGGTGAAATGGTATCGCGCGATGGATTCGCACCCGCTGTAGCCGTAAGTAAAATGTCAAACGCGAAGGCGCACGGAAATATACCTCGGCTACGTGCAATTACCATTGAAATAAAATTGGATGACGAAATTGCCCTTTGCGCCTGCTGATTGTTATGACGCATCGCTGATGGAATACTAATATTGATTGTACCTAGTTTACTAAATAATCGTTTGACTATAATTTTGGGTATGGTAATTACTTGTATTATTAACGAATTGTCTTCATGTTCATTCTGTGGAATGATTATTATTGAAGTCGTAATTTTCTCATAGAAATGATTGTTTAAGCTACAGTCATTTACGTTTACACGATACCATACATCTTAATAGTTATTATTACATTTGCACTAATTTAGTTTCGTTACTAATTACACTTGTTAGTGAAGAAAGAGTATCTCTTTATTTTTTTATAAGCTTTATTTTATGGTCAATCATCTTTCTATTTTCATAAAAAGGCCATCATGTAGCGTGTCAGGAAACTGGAATTGGAACATTCCTTTATCGCACTTGTTAATATAAATAATGAATACTGAACAACATCTTTAATCTTTAATATTCCACAGCATCATATTTTGTAAACTATTTTCACCTAAATACATTGCAATTGGTAATCTTAAATAAATTAATCAAAATTAATCACATTTATATCATCTAATTCAATGATTCTAATGATGAGCTGGTGACGAATATTTTCCATGATCTAAAAATAAGGAGAGGGATCTGTGTATTTCAGGTGAATTTTTATTTTTTCATTATTTATAAACAAGTGAAAATGCTTTGTAGAATAGTTCATAGTAATTTAGGCAATTATTTCTAATAAAAAGATTTTTTTCAAAAAAAATTTCATAGATTAAACCACTCGTATACTTGAAGTAAGACGTACAATCATCGACTATTTTTTTTTTATATTCATCCGTACGAATTTGATTGGAGTTCCATCGGAGAATTTTATTTTGATTATAATGCTTGACCGTTTTAAAATCACGAGTGATTATTTGAATGGAAATGGACGCTGCAGAGGGATATCACATAACTGGACCGCATTGAAATTCACATTCTGGCATTCGCGCCTATTCACCTGTGTAATGGTCATTGAATCTAGAGAAAGCATGGGCTAATAGCAATTATTACTGCTGTTTCTGCACAAGCTAACGGCTTATAGTAACGAGCGGTGTCTTCCATACCATCATTCGAATGCGGATGTGTTTTACCGAGGCACTACCGATCGATTCCAAAAATTAATCTCTTACAGTGCTTGTAAACAGAGTTAATTTTACGAATAATTAAAAAATTGTTTTAATTACACACGTATAATTACTATTTCATCGTTTTAATGTGAATTATTATGTTATTAGTAAATTAATCGAGTATTCTTATCATTGTAAAAATGTTTGATTCGTTTAATAATAATACTAATAATAATAATAACAATAATAATAATTTAATAAAAATAATAATAAAGTAATTATTTCATTGTTGTTTAACAGTGAATTTCAACTATTTGCAAGATAGCAATAACAAAGACTTAGCATAGCAACTCGGCAAATAACTGAGATTCGTATTAGAGAAATTGATGACAATAGTGCTGTGGCTTAAATTTCGAAGTAATTTCAGCAGACAAAATACCTGCATACCTCGAAGACTAATACTGACTGCACTTTGTTCACACCTTCTAATAGTTCAGCGTAATTTCCAGTTAATAATTGAATTCTCGAGCAGTGCAATAAATAGAGTGAGGGTGTTTTATACCAAACATTGAGTAATATTAATATTTTACTTTAATTTAATTATTAAATAAATAATGCCTTAATAACTGTCTTAATATTGAGAAAGTTTACCTCCAAACTTTCGTACAAAAGGAAATTTTATTATATTGTTTCTTTTTTCTTCTAAATCCAGCTTTCTTCAAAACTAGTTAAATTACTTTTCTACTTTACTTAATTGTTGATTCTTAGTTTTTCATTATCAAATTCTAAGAATACTTCATTATTAGCGATAAAAAGGATTTCATTTTAGCCGGAAACTAAGATAAAACGAAATAATAATATAAGAATTAACAAACAGGAAATATGAGACAAACCGAAAAATAAGTAAACACAATTATTCCTTTCCAGAATAATTTGAAAGCACAAAAAACTTATTTTTGTAAATGATGAGTGCACTCAATTAAGCATTCCCTTTCAGAATAATTTGTGTTATTAATCAAATTTGTTCCTTGTAAAAATGCTGTTAAGGACTAATTTCTAGTTTATACATTTTTACTTTATAATAATATTGTCCACTTAGTTATAAGCACCTTTCTGTACATTTTCTTTTCTTCTTTTGTAATAAGGGTTTTTTGATAAATAAATTATTAAAGTACCTTTAATTTTCTTCAATTCTTTTTTATAAGCTTATTTTTGCAAACAATTGGAAAAATGATATTGGGTAACAAACACTCTTTCCAGTGCAATCCAACCACTACTCAATTTAATCACAGCGATCCCGTGATTAAATTTGTCTGCTACCTGGTATATTTGATACGCGCGGCTGCAGTTTTGGTCAGAGCTAACTACGCAATATATTTCATTCTGTAAGCAACGAAGAAGTTACCTGCGCCATAATTACAATCCACCGCAGTGCAATTACAGCAAGAAGATGATAAAGCAATTAGCTGCACGAAATTCATGAATACGTCACGGCCCTTTTTTTTATGAGATACCACCCAGCCAGTAGGCCCGTACCTCGGCACATCATTCGCGAGTAATAGTAACTCAATTTTTAGTAAAAAAATTATATCCCTGCAAATTAAGCGTTCGTAATTTAACGCGACAAATTTCGTTTTCACGGTGACGCGCGTTAATGGGATTGCGACTATTTCTTTTTCTGTTCGCGCATTACTTGAGAAAGGGGAAGAATAAGCTGGAACACGTCGGGCGCATGGTGCTTACAATCCCATTTGCATCTTGTAATGCGTGTCAGCCAAGGAAACATTTATCAAGACTATGTCATATTTTCATTTCTGCTCCGTAAATGCTGTGAGAGGTAGCATTACACACAAGGCAATTTTTTGGGACAGAGACTTTTATGTGCATTGCGGTTGATTAAGACACAATTCTTTCTTATACTTACCTTTAAAAAATATTATTTTTTTTTTATTTATTTATTTATTTATTAACCAGAGTAATAGATTGCATTACATTTTATTTTTTAATGTTTCTTGAACATTTATGAGTAACAACAAATAAAAAGATAAAATAAGTCGATATAGAAGATTAAATTGAAAAATTTTAAAGGCAAATTCTTTTCTTAATAAGGCATAAAATATCATATTCAATTAGTGAGAAATCATAAAATGCTAGCAGTCAAGTTTGGGCTTTTAATAAGCTTGAAGTTTCTTTGTGTTATTTACGATCTTCAAGTCCCCGCTTAACTTTTCTAATATTGGAAAGAACGTTGCTTATTTGACAATTGTGAAAAGTTTGAGTAGCTATTAAAGGCATAATAAAGTCAAATAATGTCACGTACTACTAGGCATCGATACGATTAAAATGATATTTCAATCTTTTAAAGTATGAAGTCCAAGACATAATTCTATTTTTATGTGAAAACAACTTATAATTTTTGCTATAAAAATTTATAACTTTTTAGGCAACAAAATGAAAACGTAAATTATTTAATTACTAGCAATTTCGTTTATTAAAATCATCAATTATACACTTTTTCTAAAAGTAGCAGAGGTTTATCTGCAATTATGCAATTTAAAAGACTTTAACATAAAGTTAACAAAGTTTTCTCTCATTAAACCGTCAGCTAAATAAAAATTCAAATGATCTAGGATTTAGTAAACCGGAGAGAGAGAGAGAGAAAATAGAGAGAGAGAAAGAGAGAGGGGGGAGGGAGAGAAATAATTAAATTTCAGAAGTGACCTGGATCGGTGTACTTAAATACACTTTACCGCCTCGAAATAAAGTGCGATATAAGCGCGCAAAATAATAAGTGCACTAACGGCGCAAAGCGAAGCACTCGGAAGAAAGACCCGCTAATATTGTAGAAAACGCGAATAGTTTTATTTGATTTTCGCCGAAAGCACAAAGTGCCAGCCGCGGTACGTCGTGAGAGCGAGCGAAAAAGAGCGAGATAAGCAAGAGGGGCGGGGGGAGGGGGTGGCAGAGGGCAAACGGATTGCGCGCCTCTCAAATGGGCCACGCATAATGCCCTGAGAAATAACATTGTTTTGACAGTCGGCCGTTACGGCCCCGCGCAATTTGAAACTTGCGAACGACCTCCGCGACTATCGCCGGGTTACGGGAATTAAGAAATGAGCCCGGGTCCCGGGGACCCGCTCGGAAAGCTTTTGTCGCGCGGTATAAAATACCCGGGAGTTCGGAAACTTGCAGGGAACTTGGAAATTAGCGAGCAATCGGCGTGAGCAATCGGCTAGTTTATGGAAAAGGTTCCTGTAAAATGCACTTTACAAAAAAAGAAAGTAGTTTAAAACTGATGTTACTATATGGATACACAGTTTATTAGATTTTTTGTTAGATAATTGGATAACACATATTTTGTTCACCTTCCATTGTATAAGTTTGATAGACTATTGAAAAATAATAATAAAGTATTTTTCTTTTTTTAATTGAATGTGCATTAGCAAAGATATCGTGTGTTTAAAGTGAGCATGACGTCACAATGTTACACCATATAGATATACTACGTCATTGTGACGTCACGATCATAAACATTTAATTGAAAAAAGAAAAAATACGTGTCGATTGTTTTTCAGTATTCTATCAAACGGATATAATGGAACTTTTCACTTTTCTTCTGAATATCTTTATTAGATTTTTTTACGTATATGGGCATGTTATAAATCTTTTTTTATGTAACATATATTTTTTTAAATATTAAGTATTCTAAATTTGCAAACATTTATTATTTTTGGAATTTCTGATGTAAGAACAATTTTTCTATATACGTAATGTTCAATATTATGTACAATTAAATTTTCTAAAAAAATTATCTTATTTCCAAGTCAGTCGATTATAATCGCCACCTCATCGACCTAAAAAGCTGTACGACTTTATTTTTTTGTACATATACATAATTCCTTTATGTACACAATTTTTTACTAATCACTTCACTGACGTTAAAAAACAAGAAAAGGAAATATAATAAAGAAATTTATGCTGTTTCATAATTTACACGTTTAAAAAAATGTATCGTATTGGTTTATCAATAAAAAAATTTTAAATGAGCATAGCAAGTATTACACTGCAGTAACACTTGAACATTTAACGAGCACACTGGCAATTACACTCGGCCACCACAAGCGACCGAACTTTATCGTCGGAATTCGTAATTTATGGCACCTAAGGTTTGCGTAAAGGTAAGTTTTGGATACAATAGACGATTTTAATGGGAAAAGAAATCGATAGAATCTACGAGGTAAGTTTTTCTTTTTATTGAATCTTTTATTTATCGCTCAAGTTTTAGAATATCTCCCGAAATCTCTCGTGTAATTTTTCAATGAATTATTTTAATGAACAAAGTTGCTAAAAACTATCGATTTAAACATTTTTCACCCCAAACGCACTTCACGTAATAAAACCGCCGAGCAGAGGGGCAACTTACTTTGGTAGTTCACGAATTCCAGTCAGTTTTGCGGTCCCTAAATAATAACTTTCTAATAGTGAATAGTAATTATCGACTACGCCACGTTTCAGTTTCAATTGAATTTATCATCCAAAAGTAGTGTGGTGAATTTTTCGCGAAGCCCGAAAAGGCATTGAGTTTGGAACTCTTATCATTCATTTCGAATGAGCAACAATAACAAGCCAATCTCTCATCGAGCGCGTTGAAAAATCATGTCAATAGCCTTGTTTATTTGTACTAAAGTCAGCCAATTCTCTTGAAATGGAGTTTTCAGCGAAATGCCTGACCACGTCGGGGAGTCTCTACTGGTAGCACAGCAAAATTGAATGGTCTCCGGCGCAATCAGCAGCGTGCACCCGACACTTGTATTATTTTGAAACGCTTATAAGCTTGTTTTCTTCTCCCCCTTATTTATTGTTTAATATATTAATTTTTTTATATTTCTTGAAATATATGCCAAATTTTAATGCATGAGAAAGACTCCAGTTGCTCGTGCAATATAAAGTATTAACCTAAAATCTCCCTTACCTTTTATCAGTGTTGTATTGATTTATTTTTAAGTGAAGATAAAAATAAAATTCAAGATATCAAAGATACTCTAATAAATACTTTTATATCAATATCGCAGAGTTAGATGCAGTAAAATATTAGTATTTGGCTAGCTATTAGTTTATTAACTGAAGATTTTAAAATATCGAAATAAAATAATCTTCCTAGAATAATAAAGCGATAACAAATTAATTTTTTTACAAAGCAGTGGTTTGCATTATTTTATTTTACACTGCATTTTATCTGGAATATTAAATTCTTCTTTATTTTTAACCTCATGTAATCAATTAAATTTTTGTAATATTTGAAAAAATTCCGCAGTAAAAGTTCTAAGATTTCATACTCGCCAAGAAGGGCGAAGAAAGATTATTGAGATATAAAATAAATCTCTTTCTATTTTTGCATCCCCTTATACGAGTGAATTAAAAATTTGTGCATTAAGTTGTGTAAATAAATTTTATTTTACAGTGAAATTTTCATCAAAATAGAAATACATTTTAAATAAATGAGTATACTTTTATCGGGAGAAGCAATTCACATTTCCGTGATTCTGTATATTTTCACTACTGGATCTTTTTACTTGATAAAGATATAAAAGGAAACGTAAAAAGTGAACTAGATTTCCTATACGAAGTCACTTGGACCGGTCGACATCATGCCATCAAATTTATTGAAAATGAAGTAGTAAAATGGGTAGATACATATCTCTACTCATCCACAAAATCTAATATGTTTTCTTGTTCTTCAGCAGAAAATTTGATGATGGTTACACTGCAGCTTTCCTTTCTTAATTTTTAATCAAATCTTTTAAACTACAGTTTAATTATATATTATTAAAAACACATATCCATTTTAAAACTAAATGATCATGTATGCTTTTACATTACATTTATATTAACAAACGTTATCTTAGCGTATTTGCAGCTTCAATATAGTATAATTTATTAATCCATATTATTTGACAAAATTATTATTACTTATTAATATAGAAATTTCAACCAAACGATAAACAGATGACTAGCATATCATGCACTTATGAATTTACCATTCTATTGTTATCTATTATTTTGTAAGCTCAAATAACTAAAAATTTGCTATCCATGATTAATAATAATACGTGTTACGTACAAGCAGTAAATAAGCCGCATAGTTTATACTCTAAAATGCACTAATTCGAATAAATTACTCAGCGATTGAAAAGTCAACAATTAAATCTGAGCAAAAGAAAAAAAAAGATAATTTTTAAGATAATTTTTGTTTTACTTTAAAAACTAAAAAAATATGTCAAGTTAGTAAATGCAGTGGTTACCGCGCAGCTTTCATTATTCCACGCTGTTTGCACTGAAAAATATTTGCCCTAGATTTTTCTCCCTCCCCCTTTCAGGCGTTTCAAATTGCAAAAGTAAATTATTTACAAATGAACTCGCATTTCTCAGGCATTAGCATAAAGAACGTGCCGGTACGATCAATTCCGGGGCTCGCGGCGCAACCGGCGTGCCTCTCTCCAGGTAATAATGCCGCGGGCGTGACGATTCGCGAATTTGCGGCCGAGTGACGAGTAATCTGTCATCTACTACCACGATTAAACGTACGCCGGCATAATAAAATGCAGTCAATACGCATCGGATAAATTATGCACACGTACGCTCTATCAGTCTCATGAATACGCGTCCGCTGAACTGCATTTCAGTCTTTATAATCAAGCGCCAGGCGTCGAAGTGTCCGTCAGCAATTCGCGTCACTCGTTTGGCGCTTTAATTTTTACA
This sequence comes from Eurytoma californica, assembly GCA_035586675.1. NCBI lineage: Eukaryota > Metazoa > Arthropoda > Insecta > Hymenoptera > Eurytomidae > Eurytoma > Eurytoma californica. The sequence continues at coordinate 2,438 of JAXIUT010026756.1, read as the reverse complement.
ACAGCTGCGGTGCACATTGAAAGTAAAAGTAATGAAATGAAATCGTTAAATTTTTGCTATTGTATTTGAGATTATTATATGCATTGCTTCTTTTTTGTTTGAATTGAAAGTTTACTTTCAATTTTTGGTAGATAAGAGAATAGTTAAAAACTATACTTTTCCTCGCTGAAAAAACGATAATTGAGAAGCATTTAAAAACGCAATTATTTTCATTGGTTTATGAGTGTATCCAGTTGAATGGCGTCAAAATTCAAAAAGATTTTGTATGAATTTTCCGACCTCAAAAATTATAATACATTATGTACAGGTAACAGATACGTAGGAGAAATTTGAGCACGTGAAGCACGTTGAATTTTTGTTTACTTTGCAATGTAAAACGATTTTATCATTGATTCATGTAAAATGAATTTTGAGTTACCATGTCCTGTTTAATTTCAATTAAAAATATCTATATATTATATAATTTATCTGTAATAAATAAATGAAATCGTTCACCCATAAGACTGTGTTAAATGCAACCAAATATAAAATTAATATATGTCGTGTAGAGATAGAAAAAATGCTATATGTCATGAAGATACTTGAGATTTACTATCTAAATTTGAATAAGTGAAATTCATCCATATCTACATATTTAACTTACTCAAATAAGTGAACAACTATTCACGTTAAATAAGTGCATTTTGACGAATTTCACTTATTCAAATTTAGAGCGTACACTGATGCTTTCTTGTATAACCATTCATCTTTGATTAAAATTTTCTTGTTTCTTTGATTAAATTCCTGTCCCCTTTGATTAAAAATTCTTGTTTCCAGAAAACTCCTAGGAATACCTCACTGTGTAAGCAGTTGATAAATCATGTTTGTCTTATTAAAAATGCCACACCCCCGTTTTTGCGGTTCAACGTCCGTCAACAAACCCATAATTTGCATCCATCAGCGCGAACATCCTGCACGCGTGCACTCAATTCAGCCGCAACAAACGGTCATTTCAATGCGAGGGTCAAGGCTCGCGCGCGCTTCCTCGGTGCCGCGCGAGCGCAGCCGATAAACCGTCAAGACTTTTTTGCCGGGCCATTTTTTCCGAGCCGCGCTGCCAAAAACAAGAGAGCAGAATACACAGCGTGAAACGGGAGACGGAAATACGCGGTGTGTCTGCGGTTCCTGTCCCACTGGCCGTTTGCGAGCGAGCGAGCGCCGGCCCGATTGTTCGGTAAAGTGCGATCATCGAACTCTCGGAAAATAAACCCTATATACAAAACGTTTTGAACTATGGATTCATGCGACGTGTTTTTTTTTGCGCGCCCGCGACTCACTCTTCTTTTTTACGTTTTTGTCCGGTCGTCAGCGCTCGCGCGCAGTTCGTTACGCGAAATAGCGTATGGCAATCTCACTATACGCTTTTACACCCCTTTTCCGAGCATTTATTCTTTTTCAGCCCGAAAACATTTCCCTTAATTTAACGACTGCCGCGATGAATACGCTTCGGAGCGGTGATTGAGCTTCGATGATGAATTATGTTGCTGCGTTCAAATTTATATTGAAATTGGGCTCATGTTTGTGCTCATAGTGTCAGTTTCTTTTCTTGTACTTCTAGAAATAGAACATGGTCATTTTTGATACAGCATTTCTCTTTGTGTATTTTACGATAAAAATAGGTAAAATCGAATTGTTAAGGTCCGTTTGTGAACCTATCGGCAGCTTGCACTTACATCAATGTTGAAGATGCGCATGCACTACAATGGCAAAAAATGCTTTTTTGATCATTTGCCACATTTTCATGCACAAAGGAGCAATTTTCTGATAATGCCAAGAGAGAGTATTTCCTTTTATCCTCTTTACAGTAATATTGGCTATTAATCTCCCTTTTAGAAACAGATTTATATAAATATTTATAGACCTCTCTCATTATTAATTATTATCATATAAAATGATTGGCCAGATTTAAGTGGATTTTTTTTATACACTTTGAGAAAAACAACATTTGAATTGTTTGCAGAATTTTGCCAGTTATTATTTATGCTGTCGACTGAGCCAGTAATTGACTGACAAGTACGTGAAATTCAAGAGAAATGTTTGTTTTGTAAAATCAAAATTAACAATTAATAATATTCACATTGTTTCGCCCCGTTGAAGAATATGATAGTAACGAACTTCATCGAATCGTCAGCAAAATATTTGATATATAAAACTTCAATATTTGTGTTTGATTAGCAAGCCGACCGAGAATTTAACAATCTACATGCGCTGTTGTTAACATTAAAAATTGTTGTGTTTGACAAAAAAAAAAATCGAAATATTTTGAAAGCACGTACCACAGTGGTGCAAAAGCGCTGATTAGGCGGCCAAAATGCAATTAAATTTTTTTTTTTTTTTGTTATATAAAAATGATATTCTTGTTGTTAATATATTTATGAATCATTATTCACACTAGTTTA
>JAXIUT010026745.1:0-16136 GCA_035586675.1 Eurytoma californica | reverse complement strand
TTAAAAATGTATTATTTGTTATACAAAATTATTTTTAATAAATAATAGTAGCCTTTGTCGCAAAAAATTCGCAAAAACAGCGTTTTTTTTGCTCTTGTAAGTGTACCTAACCCCTTAACTTCGAAAAGGGAAAAATAGCAACTCTTACGTATTTACGGCTGACTGAACTCTGATATCAACTACTTAATCAACGTAAACTTGCGACGCTAATTCGTAACTTTTAATTATGACCCTCTTTGATCTACATAACGAACAAATTTGGAGAGTACCTACTTTGTCATTTTCTTGTAAATTATAGTCAAATAATAAAATGGTTCTATTATTAGTGACAACATTTTTCTATAGAACTAGTAACTTGTGTCCTACTCGCAAACAAATTAGCGTCGGTTCGAAAGTTTCGAAACTATTTTCACATATCTATTTATATTAGCTCGGTTCCAATATGAAGCTTTTCAAGAAATTACAATTTTTAATATCACTTTGTCACTTACTTCCATTTTGAGTTAATTACGACAATCTTTGCTAAAAAACATCTCCACAATACCTTTTAGCAACTTAATTAGAGTTAGAAACTTCAAGGACTTAAAAAAAACAATGTATTTATTCTCTTCACTGACGATGAATCGAAACGATGGAGCAAATCAAACGGGCGCGAATAGATCGCGAACGCAATCCACCCGCCGGCTCCTCGAACTCTCTCCGCGTCAATCCGAGCTTCCACCCTCCGCGAAATCAGTTTACCGGGAGGCGCCTACGCGGGGCCGCGTGCGAATTCGCGATAAAAGTGTCGAGAGGGAGAAGGCGCGCGCCAAGGGGACGCCTCCGAGCGATTTGGGAAGAAGTTCGACTCGCGCGATCGACGCGGGGGAAGTCCCTCGGCGAAAGTTGCAGCGCGCGCGCGACGTGGGATTATATCCCGGGACGGGCACCTCCCTTCCCCTCGTCCGAATCGATAGACAAACTTGTTGAGCGTTTCGGCGCACGCGAGAAGCTAATCATCGCGGGGACGGCGTCGGGACTAAGGTCAACGGGCCGTTACCAGCGATTTGAACGGGACAATCGAGGGGACTACAATTTTTAATATCACTTTGTCACTTACTCCCATTTGTAGTTAATTACGACATTCTTTACTGAAAAATATCTCCGCAATACCTTTTAACAACTTAATTATAGTTAGAAACTCGAAGGACTTAAAAAACAACTCGAGTGTCTATTTTTATCTCCGGGTTAGTCAGCCGGCTCGACATAGCGTCGTTTTGTCCCATTCGTGCAAACATTTTTTTTTATATTTTTTATCTCTTTTGAAACTATTCATTAAACGGACAAAAAATAACCACAAATATAGGCAGGGTAATGATATACCGACAATTCATGAAAGGAGATACTTCGTTTTACCTGTTTCTTTTAGAGTGGGTACTCGATTTCAAAGTTTTAGCTTGTTTCTCGTTTCGGAGCCCGATAGATAAAGAGAAAAAAGAGGGCAGAGATAAATAGATAAATAGATTCTGTTTTATTCGCTTTCGCAGCAAAAAAATAATAACGCAACAGAATGAATAATAAATATACATTAATAATGAAGGTTTTCAGTATAAATATAAAAATATACAAAAAAAATATTTGAATGTAAGATATAATAAAAAATGATCACAAGTAATTTAGTCAAGGACCTACTTAGATGGCACTATTTCAAATATCAATCTGTATAATAGTATAATATAGTAGGGGAGAGCGGGGCATAGCGGGCCGTGGGGCAATGTGAACCTTCGGGGCATAGTGACACAACCCATTAAATATGTTTCACTTGCTCTGAAACATATTTCTTAACAAGTCTCTTTGAAAATAAAGCTTTTTAAAAAGAATATCATTTTTACATTGCTGTATCACTATATATATCTGTTGTATATAGTAATACAGCAATGTAAAAATGATAATCTTTCAAAATGCTTTATTTTCAATGAGACTTGTTAAGAAATATGTTTCAGAGCAAATGAAACATATTTAATGGGATGGCCCACTATACCCCGAAGGTTCACATTGCCCCACGGCCCGCTATGCCCCGCTCTCCCCTATATCGCAGTATTTGGCGTCACACGCATCTTAAGACCGCAATGAACCGTAAAGTAAAGTTATTTATTTCTGTCACTAATTGGATTGTAAATTAACCAATCAAAATAAGATCATAAAAGTAATGTAGACCGCAGACTATGCACGCTTAGGGCACTGTCTAGATTCTAGTTAAGTAAACATGATAGTTAAGGAAACAAGCTTATTTTCTATCGGAGTTTGCCTCGAAAGGGGAAAGTTGTATCGAACTTTCAGGGGCACTGTAATCGGAGATTCTTTATTTAAAAATAATTCAGTCAGTTTGTTTAAAAGTTGGACAGTTGTAGACCATTAAAATAATCCAGTGACATCGTGACGGAAATTAACTTTTTCTTTTAAATAAAATCGTGAACGAGCCTCAATGTAGTTTACACTTACGTATCGGAAAAACACTAGTAGAATGCATAATAGTAATTACTCGCTAGTAAGAAAAATTCTGTTCAACTGCTTACAAATGCGACATACAAAAGTATTACGCTAACGGCAAACGCATTGATTTTACGGAATCGACGGTAACTGTCGCGTCAGCGTGATTCGTGTGCTTTGTGCATTTAATGATGGAAATAAATTATCGTCGTAACAAGATAGTCCGGATTTCCGTGTAATGAAATGCCTATAATACATTAATGCATACAAAATCAGCCATAATTTCACATCAGCGTTTGTCGAAAATTGTCTCTACTTAATAATTGACTAACTCTAACTATACAGACATATTTCTTTAATTGTGTCAATTTTAATGCACCTACAGTTTGTTAAAAAATATTGTTATTACTAAGAAAGCGGCTTCCACGTATATGGCCGGGGACTGCACAACAGTGTCACAAAAGTAAAACTATAACTGTTTTGCAGCGCCGGTGTTTTAATTAAAAAGAAGTGATAATACATCTCGTACACGTTTAAGTATTTCTTTGAAACATTTTTACAGCGTCTTTTTCACGCTAGGAAATATCAAAGAGATTCATTAGTGTCCGCATCTCTTTTTCCCCGGTTTCTCGAAAAAAAACACTCTCTTAATTAGATTCTTCAGCTCCAAATTCATTTAGCTCACACTTTTACCGACAGAAAATATGTTATCTTTTCACTAAAAAGAGCTTAGCAAGATGCTTTCCTCCGTATGCGCAACTCTTCGCTCTAAAAATCACTCGCTTTAAATAGACACGGTCTGACGTGCAAACTTTCTATCCGCGCCGACCGCAACTTTTGCGTTCTGTCCTCGGCGATTTTGAGTTTTCACTCACTCGCCGATAATCGCGATCACCCCTTAACTAAGCAAACTTTAAACGATCAAGAGATCCCTATGAAGTGCCGTCGGATGGTCACTCCCTCACCCGAATTACTCTAACTGGTCGTCAAGTTCGCCGCAACGGTCGTATTTTGATCTTGATATAATATTGCAGTCGTCAGCGACTGAAGCTCCGTTTCCTTCGGCGAGGGGCCGATTTTATGCGCGACGCGCGCCCGAGTCGTAAATGCACAATTAGTTCTGAATCGCGAAGCGAGAGTGTCGCGAGGCTCGCGCGCGGATTTGCGGTCTATCGGAGGGGGAGTATTGAAACGGACGGTCAGCGGTGGAATTCGTACGCCATTTACTTTTTATCGCGTCCACCGCAGACTGTAGTTTTAATAGTTTGGAGCAGTCATTAGTTCATCGCTTTTTCTATCGCAGTAGCGACATTCCGATAATTGAACTGCGAGAATTGGACTGGGGCTTAAAACACTTTGGCGTTCGATTATTTTTTATTCGATTTTCGTATTAAATTAAACGTGCAGCTATAAATTAACAATCTATCAGTTGTCGTTTAGTACTATTTTAAGTATAAAACACACTGATATTATTAATGACACTGTGAGATCAATATATCGAGTTGGTGCTACACGTTTTATTTGTTTTTTTTTCTCTGCTGTAAACTAGTAACCGCAAATATTATGCTCATTGAAGGTCTTGCTTTCTCGGTTAGGTCATTGATTACTAGAAAAATTGTGACTAGGTCTCGCTCTGAAATGAGATCAAATTCTACAGCAATATCTCCACACTAAGAGCGATCGATTTTTGGTTATAAACAAATTATTATTGAAATAATAAAATAAATCATTTTTATTGAAATAATAAAATAAATTTTATTTTTAATTAAATATTAAAATTTCACGTGCAAATTCTGAAATGTAATAGACTTTGTACTAATAAGTAAGAAAACTTCAGCGTTGAAAAAAACTTATTAAATGGTCAGATGAACGCCTTTACATCTCAAAATTCTTTATAATTACTTTACATATTTTGCCGTTTGAAGAATTTGCTACTAAATTTTATCGACGTACTTAAAGAAAAGTACTCTTCTAAAGTACATTTAAAAATGTTCCAATCTTACGTCTACTAAATTGATGATAAATAAATGTTTCTTTCTGTAGTTAATTACAATTTCGAAGTAACGGCGCACTAATTTCAACTAGATAATTACTAAATTTACTTTAAATAAATTATATTTTTTTTAACACAATAATAGTCGTCTATTGGCATTATAGTGCGATTAAAGTAATTTTTCCTTCTAAAAGAAATGCATAATTATTGTCATAAATAATTAGACCACATTAATTATTAATAAGCAATTCAGTTCGGCATGGGATTGTAACCTTAGAATGTCGGTCATTGCTATGTCAATATACATATCATCATCTTACATTAACTTATATTTATCGCATTGGAAAATTTTGACTAAAGCCTTTTCGGAGGAAAATTGGAGTTGTTTATATTAAATCCATTACGGCTCTAATATGATTCTTGACCAGATAGGCCCACTAGTATTTATCACTCAAAAAGAAAATTTCAGAGCACTATATTTTCGCGAATTTTTCATTTCCAGACGATCCACTACCTATTACCTTACGAAATGTACCTAATTCCGTACAAATACAAATAAGTATAAGCAAAGCAAATATTAAAAGCAAATACTAAATTAGCAAACACAAAGTTCACGCACGCTGATAAAATTTGTTTCCAGTTCATGCATTAAAATTAATGCTTTCTTTAAACAGCACATCCTATTTTTAACCGACATCGTTTAGCCGAAGCTGCCCCTCGGCGGCTAAAAATATCGCGTTCGAGCCGCGCACCCCTCCGCGACCGCAAAAGGCAAAATTCGCCGCGTCAAAGGGGCACATCGACACTCGCGGCGACGGTCCGCGCCCGGGAGCGGCTCCTCTTTGCATTTTTGATTGTTCATTATTCAAGCGTTAATCGCCGCGCGCGCGCACCTGATTGATATTCCGCGGCCCGGCCGAGGTGTACGTCGCCTCGACGGAGACGCGGGGCGCGCGATCGATCGGAGGCCGCGGAGCACTATACCCGCCGCCGGTCCCCGCGCCACTTCGGGCCGATTTCCCCGAGGATGCCTCCTGCGAGGCGCTCAATCGTTTTGGAAATCAGCTCGCGCGCGCGGCGAGCTTTGATCGGGCCGCGGCCGCCTCCCACGCGCCTCGAAAATTCGACCGCCCCCGCGGGGTTGCACTCGACGCGATGAAAGAGCGAGTAGTGCGACGTGGAAATTTGCAGTATCACGCCTCGCCCGGGTAGATAGCGAGCTCTGACGACGGATATTTCTTTTTTTTTTCTTCTTCTTTTCAAGAAGCGCGTTTACGTAAGTGTAGAGTGTCGACGTCACGGGCTTCTGAGAAATGACGAACTGACGTATAGTGAATCATTCGCCGTTCATTTATTTAATTGAAAATAAAGTTTGCTTCTAAAATAGAGGAGTATATATAATATGAAAAAAAAGGGAGACGAGCAAAGTTTTTATGCGATGTGTCGGGCAAATATTTGGCTCACTCGATAATCGTAGTTACGTATAGGAAAAGTTGTTGAAACGACGAACGATAATAAAGATAATAATCGAGTTAATTAAATAACCGTTTCATAAATATTGAATCAATTATGTTTACGCAGATAAAATTAAAATTATATAGGAATCGAGGTATAATTTTTTCTAATTATATAAGGCAAATTAATAAGTGCATGTAACGAAGAAGAGTTTAATGAAGTTTTATTTGAATTATTAAACGATCGTTTCGTGTTTGAATAAATACTTAATAGCACATTTTATAGTCGAATTAAATATTCACACTACGTGCGATTAACAAGTAACCTTGTTATACAGCGACTTTACGTGCTTAAATTCATTTAGGTTTACTCACTTGTACAAGTTTTCTTCAAACTAAACTTTATAAAGTGCTAATGAAGAAGCGCAATTAATATAAAAAGAAATAGATTCAGCTTATAAAAACGATGCAAGGGTAAAATTTACTGAAATTATAAAGTTTTTCTTTAAAAAAAAAAGAACGGGATACTGCAAAAGCGCACAACCTTAAAACGAGGTTGATTATACACACGGCAAGATAACGCGTTAATAGCGTGCTCTCACATAAAAATCGCTCTTGAATTTCGCGCGACCCTTTAAAAGCGCCCCTCGCCCACTTATCGCCGCGAGCGGAGGAGAGACAATTTAAAATTTTTTTCGAAACTCCGCAAAAAAGCCGAGAACTCGCGGGGCGACGCCGGGCCGGCTAAGCTGCGGCATTCGGGCGAGTGCCCTCGACGGGCGTCCGAGTCCGCTGCAGTTCCTTTGAATGGGGCGCGATAAGGGGCGAGGGCGAAAAAAGGAAGAGAGAAAAAAAAGGGTTAAGCCGCGGCGGGCCGAGTGGCCGCAAATTGGCCCGCGCGCTCGTTACGTAACGGGCGGGCGCGCGAATGCACCGCGCGCAGCGGTGACGTAGTGCGGCTCGAAAAGGCGGGCGCCGTAGGTCAATCGCGCCGCGCTGAGGTGGCAGCGCCGACGGCGCCGGGAATCGACCGGCCGTATACGCGGCTCCTCGCGCTCGATAAGCCTCCCTCTCTCTCTTTCTCTCTGTTTCTCTCTCTGTCTCTTTCTCTTTTGAGTTTCTCCCGCGGGAGGATGCGGACTACCGACTTCTTGAAGCTATAAGCCTTCGCTCGTCGCTCTTCCCTCATTCTTTTTGTTTCTGACTTCTCGGCAGAAGTTATTTTTGGCTTGGAGATGGGAGAGCAGGCGTAGGTGTAGACGGCCGAGATGGAAATGGCGCTGGGGTCAGCGGAGAAATCAGCTGCGGCCAGCAAGTGGTTTATGTGCCTGAATGGGGATGATAAGCCGGCGTGTGTTTATCGATTTGTTAATTTATCGCTTTTCGCGCCGGAGCCTTCCCGCTGTCGTGACGAATTTTGCGAAAGAGGCCGGCCTATTCTCGGCCCTTATCACGCTAAGGACGATCTATGGGGTGGACGTGTTTTTCACGCCGCCGAGACGCACGAGCCGCTTGATACATAGAGTTGGGGATACGCCTTTATTTTTGCGTTTTATTTTTGGAACGGAGTTATTACACGTTGTATTCATGTATGCGAAGTCATGTTTCGTAAAGGGGACTCCGCCCCTGGAACAAACTGTGATTCCAAGATAAAATTGTCCATTTATCTCCGACAGACCTCCCTTTTTTATGCGTACCCTTTTCTAGATTTAAAACTAACGAGGGGGAATATCGCGACCTTTAGATTAGGGATTGTTACGAAACTGTAGAGTAAGTTTTTGTTAAAAAGAAATATAAAGTAAATCAAAGTGGCAATATTTTTTTAAGATGGAGATATCTAAATTTTTTCTGAGAATATCTCTGAATAAATATAATAACGTTTTTAACAGGTTCTTAATGCACTGGATCGCTATTACTCTTGGAAGTAATTTATTTCATCTTAAATTTGTTGCTTTCTATTTTCCTCAGGGTATATCTTCATCGTTCATTTCTATTAATAAAAAAGTTACTTTTTATAAAAATATAATTAAAGGGTGAAAATATAGTTTATTACATTTTAACTTGAAATTCTTGAAGCATTGACTTTTTTTAGTCGCGATTTAATAGTAAAGTATTTTTCTTGCTTCTACTACTACTTTTATTGTAATTTTAAACAGCTTCATACAAGTGTAACAGTACAAAGAAAAATTGAAACGAAATATAATGATAAAGAAGTGAAATTTATTAAAACGCATTTTTCCTTTTTTCGTTTTCATTTTACAAAAATTCTCTTCGTCTATAAGATTAAAAGGGTCTATTCCGCAGGTTGAACCTTGGACAAATAAAACTTGATCGTCCTTGAAAATTTCTTACAAGAAAATGTAACCAAAGTTTTAACAAAATGCGTAATCCAAAAATAAGTAACTTATCCAAAAGTTTCTACCAGAAAATCTACTTCCACCCAAAAATTGCTTTCTCAGAACTAACACGAGCCAATGATAAAGCTAGAAGAGAAAAAGAAAATTTCCACTTTATACCGTTCTCAAGTCACTTCCCGTAGGGGCACGAAAATTAGCCGTAGCGCCTTTAAAATCTCATCGGCGAGCAGCGATTCGAAATTAGCCCGCGATAACCCGTGGAGCGGGGGTGGCAATTAAGCGAGATCTTCCCCGGCAGCTCGCTCGCCCCGGCGAATATTAACTTTTTATCGGGGGACGTAGCCGGGTAAGCGGCGGCTCCCTCACGGCCCGGACACTCCTTACGCCGGGCGATATTATTCCGTCGCTCGCGCCGAGAGATCCGCCTGCGCGCGGAAGGCCGTCATAAGGCGAGCGGAGGCCGGATCACTTATTTACGACATCCTTGCGGCTCCCGGATAAATCCTCCCCCCCTCATCGGCTGCGGAATCGAGGCGCCGGGTGCACCGGGCGCGCGCGTTACGTATTATGCGGCGAGGCGGAGGCTTGATGACGACCTCGATCGTCTCCGGGGATTTCACGCCTCCGCGCTCATCGCGCACATCCTTTCTTGGGGCGCGAGGCGCCTGCCTCCGACGGCTCTTCGGGCGCGCCTCTCTTCCGGCGGCGGATGGCGAAGCCTCGTTTCACTGGGCAGAAGGGATTTTATGAAACTTTACGTTTTTGAAAAATTTATAATGCTACTTAGCTGCTTCGTGAGTTGGTGAGCTTCCAGCTCTTAAGGCTTCTGGGAAGTTTCGCATAAGGATAATAGACGTTATTCTAACTGTGGGTAATGTTCTTATAAGTACCTTTTCATTTGTCAAATGTTCAAATTAATGGTATTTGATGAAACTTCCTTAATAGCTTTAATTAAAGCCCTTTTTGCTGGTCATTTGAGAATTATTCAGACGCTTTATTCGTATTAATTAACCAGGTTAAGTAATCATGAATTAAATGCGTCTTTAAAAAGTACGCTAATGAATGTTAATTACGTAAAATAAAAGTTAGTCTTTAACAGGGCTTGATTTTATGATAAAATGTTAATTAAATTTTAAATATTCCTTTGTTACTTACAGTAGGTGAGTGAAACAAAATTACTTTGCGGTATTTTTCACTTTACTCGTGAATTTTTTTATTTATTTACTTAACTGTTTTCATTATTACTTTCAAATATTGGCTAGAGCTAACAGCCACAGGGCAATTTTAATACGGGGCATACTTCCGATTGTTGAACGAGATATCGGAAATCCTTGATATTCCATAAAAAATTCAGTGAAATTAATCCCGCTTAGGAGTGGCGCGAGCAACCACAATAAATACATTTCACTTTTGTTTGGCTTTTATTTGTACTTACACTTTTATATCCACGGCCAACTTTTCTAGTTTTCTTCTTTAAAACTCTTTCTCGTAAAGTACATTTTCTCACTACTTTACTCCTTGGTATTATCTATTTTTTCTCTTAAGCTTTCTATTTTTATCTTCGTCTAAAGTACGTTGTATTAAATTCATGGCATCTCATAATACTTAACGGAGGAAATCACTTTACCGTCCTTTTACTCCCTTTTCGTATTACTAAGCGCAACAAATGCATTATGCGTAGTAAACACTAATAGCAGAAGTTTTATTTTGACTTCATGGCGAAGCAAATTTTAGTATAAAATTGCAATAGTATTATATGAAGGTATAAACGTACAGACGCGTAGCTTGTAGTTGTAAATTTAGTAACTTTGCTTTTACTTACTTTAAATGACAGCGTTAATTTTGTAAACTTGTTTTATAATTAAAAATGTGAATTTTAATTAAAGTAATTAAATCCTTGAATTTTTGCTGCTAAAAATATCGTAAGGAAATTATTTAAATTGCTATTAGCTAATACTGATTTGGATATTATTAAAAGTCTGCTCAGAGAAAAGTATGTGAGATATTTGTTATCCCGAGGACAGAAGTTACATAAAACTTGGACAATGTTATTCATCGATGAATTTTTCATAAAAAATTTACTAGCAACCTTACGATTTTCCTCCTGCAAATGACGTGTTCATGAATGTTTGATGATATTAAATTCTGCATTTTACTATACCTCTAGAACTATGCCATTTATCTTTCTATCTTAACTTTTTTACGCTAGATTAAGTTGTTAAAATATTCAAGACGAGATGAATAACGCAAGAAAAATTAGTTATTTATTAATTTATTAAAATTGATCTCAAATTGAATTAAGTTTCGCGATAAGAATACTACAGGATTACGATAATATCCTTTATAGTATAAATAAATATTGTTACCATTACATGCAAGTTTGTGTATGCAAAAAAAAACAATAACTTGGATTATCCGCGAGAAAATTCGATTATTATCCGTACTATGAATTTAACAAACTTCCGGGAAGTGAACGCGTACTCGCCAAAGCAGAAAACTCAAAAAAAGGTGCGAGCTTGATCGCGCGAGCGAGCAATGTTTGATAAAAATAATTGTCACTAACAACGCTTCCCCGTCACTCCAAAAAAAAACATTGCTCATGCCGCCGGCGCAAAAGGCTGACGAAGCGCGTAAAACGCAATACGAAAAACAACGGACCCGTAGGACGTACAGTTCGATTGAAAAGCTCGCCGGCCAAAACATGCGCGCACGTGCCCGTCCGACCGGTCTCCCTCGCCCGCTGGGCGAACCTCGCGTGCATGCAGTTTCGATCCCTCTGTTCTTCTTTTTTTTTTTTTTTGGAAAACAAAAAAGGAAAAAGAGAGAATAGGTAAAAAGAAAAAAAAACGAAAAGAGTAGCGAGAGAGGAGCGATAAATCCGGCTGGAACGGGAGGGACGAAGTTTCGGGTCGCGCCGGTAATTAAGAGCTTCGGCGCGCAAAGTCGCGCTCTGGCCGGGCGACGAGCTACACCTACTGCTCCATATAGTTACGCGCGAACGACACCCACGCGAGCGCCAGCTCCGTGTCGCGCAGGTCGATGAGTGGGTTGCAACGCCCTCTCTCTCTCTCTTCCTCGCTCGCCGGAAAGACCGTGTATATAGCTACCTTCATCCTACCGCTTTCCTCTATACGGCTCGTTCGTTTGCGATTTTTTCTAATTAATAAGCCGCTCGTTAATTATTCACAGCCTCGTACGCGCATGTAAATTAAAGCGATTTTTTTTGTCTGGCTTTTCTTTTTCAAAACGAAGACGCGGGCTTTGTTTGATTAAATTGAACGATTAAAAGCTGCGCTTGGTATATGGTCGGCTGTTAAAGGGACGTGGATGCTATTTTAGTAACAATTTAATCTGAGCTGCAGGTGAACGTGTAAACTTGTTTTACACTTAGCTTTGATGATTTTAAGAAGGAAAATGCACAAACAGTTTTGTATAAGTTATTTTTATATTAAGAATTTATTAATATTCAAAAGCTTTGAGAAGGCGAGTCAAGGATTATTATTTGAATTTAACATTTAGATAAAAGTGATGTACTGGCAGAATAGAAAAAAAAAAAAAAATTTTAGATGTCCGTTTTATATCAATCAAGATTAAACTTTTGTTTTTACTGCACTTTTGATATTGGGCAATCATTAATTCTTTGAAGACATTCAAAATATGCACATTTAAGTAATAAATATTATAATTACTTCTACACAAAAACAAACTTTCATACCCAGATATCTTACTTTCTTGCTGATGAAAAACAGCTTTTCTCGGAGAGCAGAAAGATTTTATTTTTATAACGATGATGCACGTTCGCGACGCGAGGAGAGAGAAAAAAAACGGGGACAGTCGCCTCACGAATTCATCGTTCTTTTCGCGAACAAAAAGATTATGTTATAGATTACGTGTCGCGCTGAAAGATCGCAGGATTATCGAGTTAATTATCACGAGCGGTCAAGCTTCTTCGCTATCATACTTTCTTTATCCCGTTGTAAGAAATTCCTAGCACGCGGAAGCGGCATAATTGGCTTTCTTTATAATATCGTACTCGAGAACTTATCCTTTTAAATAAAAATATTTTTGTGCTCATCGCGTTGCTCGCCAATTACATTGGCGTCTCAAGAGAACTTTTAATTTTCCTTGGCGATTTGTCGCCTCTCAAAATAAATTTATCGAGTTTCCGCGGTATAGCTTATTTCGCTGCGGTATAAGGTTGCATTGAAGTAATTACAACTCAATTAATTTCCGATATTAATTACAGCTTTCGTCACATTTTCATTACGCGCTTTTAGCTTGTCTGCGGCTTTGTGCAGTTAATAGAAATCGTCGGGGCTGCGACGTTACGTTGAAAATTTTGAATGATGTATTACAGAAATCACATGCCCATAATGTGATTTGATAAATTAATTTAAAAATAAAATTTTACCAACTTGGTAATCAAATTATGGGTACATTTTTCTTTGGTTTGAAAGGAAAAAAAGACATCTTCCTTTAGTCGAGCACAAGCTGTATACAGTACAGATATTTTAAATAATCCGCTTAACCCATCGGTATAGCTACGCTCGTAATTCGACTCTTATGTTAGTACGAAAAAAAATCTGGTGGTTGTGACAGTTCCTTTATTCGACAATAAAATCCTATTATATTTTAGGCGATTATTTCAATTAGTTTAGACTTTAGTTCCTTTATATTTCGATATGAATTTTAATATCCGAATCTTTTCAGTAAAATATTGAACTTAAAAACTCAATGAATAATTGGCTGTAAAATAAATTAATTTTAATATGCGTGAGGTTCGTTACTCATTTGAAATATTGACTTTTGCGAGTTCGAGCTTTATTTTAATGCAATAGCGCCAAATGAACCGTAAAATTTTATTTAAATTTAATATACACTAGGAGTCGTTTATGAAATAATAGGTATTAATAACAGCTATTAATTGAGAGGTATTCAAAATTTTGTAGCATTCACACTGTTTTAAAGCACTCTTCATTAACTTTGTAGCATTCGTATAGGAGCAAAACGTACCCAACTCACATCGAGTTACATAATTTTAGCGGTTATTGCTTTGAATATCTCTTATTTAATAGCTATTCTTAATCAATATCTTAATACCTATTACTTATAGCTGTATTAATTACGAGATATTCAAAACTATAACAAAAATTATGTAACCTTATGTCACTTGGGTACCTTTTTCTCCTACAAGAATGCTACAAAGTTAAGTGAACTTTCACGATTTACCTATGGGATAGGCTCTCAGATTAAAATGAACCAGTGGAGTCTTCTGTCATTTTTTTAATTAAGCGATTTACATTGAAAAATCAATGAATAATTATCGCTATTAAGATAATGGACGAACACGCGACGTTCAGTGTAATCATGCCTAAAAGCTGGTTGTTCATTTCATACGATTTTTTTTTTCGTCAACTGATTAAAAAGCTTTTACGTTCATTTAGGTAGAATAAAATTAAAGGCCATAAATTAAAAATTTCTCTTTCAAATATAATTTTTGTAAGAAATAATAAAAAACCGCTATCAATAGATTGGCACTTCGCTCGTGCGCAAACATCACACGAGGCTAAAAATCACATTCCCGCACTTGTATCGAAATATACTATTAACTTTTAGTTTTAACTAGATGAATGATACTTAATCATTTATTCATATTTCATTTGATAAAATTATGATAAAATTGAATCTCTCTATTATGTAAAGCATTAAATACGTAATATAACTTTTATTATTTATGAATTCAGTAGGATAACTACAAGAAGAGAACATTAAGAGATCTTTTTTTATAAATATTAAAAGAATAATTGCAGTTTTATGAAGCTAATATTAAACTAAAGAGTAAAAACTTTATGCTTGAACTTGAAACAATCTGCTACTGTTTTCTACCATAGAATGCCTTACATACTTTATAATCAATTAAATACACTCAATTATTTTTAACAACTTACGTATAGCGCACTAACAACCAAGCGAAAGTATCACCTTTAGCGGAAAACACTGATGTCTCTCGCATAGTTTTAGCAGAGCTTCGAATAAGCAGTTCGTCCCGTTTTTAAATTTATTCACCACCGCTAAAATAAATTATCGGTCGATATCTTTACAACGCCGTTTGCCGTAAAAGCATGCCGTGTCTATGACTTAACAAACGTACCAGGTATGTCGAACAATTAGTCGTGGGCCTTATTCCGCAAGCACAGCGTACGCGTTAAATGGAGTTAAAACCAACGATAAAATATACAAGGTGTACAAAATTGCTTAAAAAGTAACTGATATCGCTTCGGTAAACTTACAGAATAGCCGCCCGGTCGAGCGATGAGACAAGAGTCCTTGCGCAAAAGGTGACGCGCCTAAACTCGAGGCGAATGATACAACTGGCGCGCTAATTCATTCAGCCACGAGCGCCCTTTGTAGAGCTTCCCCCGCGGCAGCGGCCAAAGTAGCTTAAAACAGCAGTTCGGTATAAGCCACGACACATAGATAGAAAGAGAAAAGGGAGAGAGAAGGAGAGAAAGAGGGAGATTTTATTGCCCAAGGACTCGTGGTCCTGCGTGGCCAAGGCCAAATCGTATAAAAAATAAACAAAGGTTAAAAGCGCAAAAATATGAAACGCACAAAAAGAAACTTAAAACTGAATCACTAAAACTACGGGTACAAAAGAAAGTTTTAGGCGGTCTTTTCGTGTAGAATCGCGTACCAGAGCGTCGCAGTGAAGACGCAAAAAGGATCGAGGAGCGAAACGCTTCAACGATTAGAGGTTCTACGATCAATTTCTTTTTACCCTTAAATAAACTTTTCGCTAGCGTAAAGCAGCATTCTTCACCGTCTGAATTTTTAGAAAGTGCTCGCCCGACAGACCGAAGTACAAAGCGCAGTCGTAGTCGAGTTTACGTAAAACTAAACAGCGAGTGACACTATTTTAAACTATTTAGGGTAGCGAAGCAGCTGTTCTCGACAGAGAGAGAGAGATTAGATTATTAGACGACCTTTTATTCGTCTACCCGGCAAAGAGGGGGGTTGAGCGCCTCGAATAAATCCAAGCGCGGCGGCGACCCCCCGCGGAATTCAATCTGCGGCCCTTTGACGACGAGAGCGACCCCCGGGAAAATCCCGCGGAGATTTCCAGAAGTCTCGGTCGCCCACGCGCCCCCCCGTGATACGCTCATTATGCCGGGATCAACGCACTCGGTGCACAGGTGTCGGGCCGGATTACCGTCGACCGCTCCCGGGGATATCTTTCCTTTTCGGCGCGTCTCGCGAAAACGTAAACACGAGGGTCGCGCGCCAGAACTTTCGGGGGGTGATGAAGGGGGTCGCGGGCGACTAGGGAAAGCGCGTGGGCGGACTTAGGCGCGCTTGCGCGGCGGGAGATATTTTTGCGTTCTCTCTCTCTTTCTCTCTCTGTCTCCCTCGCGGCTACGGCGTGTGCACGTCGCGCTCCGAGGTATTATCGACCGGGTTGCCGCGCGCGCACACGCGAGAGCCACGGGGACACGTAGAGCTTGCGATGGGATTCGACAAACCTTACACCCCCACCAACCCCGCCACCCCCGGCCGGCCTATGCATATGTAGACATGTGTTTATGCATGTGGCGCGTGGGTTTCTCGCGCGCGCTATAGCAGCCGAGTCGCGCGGTCTTAGCGACGCGTGCGCGTGTCGCCCGCTAGCTAAGAGCGGCTCCTTTGCTCTAAGCCCGCGCTGAGCGGAATGCGAGGCCCGGGATTGCCGTGCCTCGTGCAACCAACCTACGGACCCTAACGGCTTGCCCGTTTGCTGAGCCCCGTTGAAAATTAAAATAAACATAAATTTTTAATCATTCGATGAATATTTTTAATTTAATGGGTTAATTATTTTATTATGAAAAT
>JAXIUT010026734.1:0-16137 GCA_035586675.1 Eurytoma californica | reverse complement strand
GAATACTTACTCGAAAAAAGCATTCATTAAGAATTCATTAAGAATTCATTAAGATTTTTTTATGCTGATCGGGAATATTTTATTTATAAAAGAAAAGTTTATACCTTAATTGATTTGCACAAACACTTTCTTAAAGAAACAGTAATTAATGCACTATAAAAATTAAACGAGTCTCTGCAAGTCTCAAGTAAAGTAAAAAAACACGTGGCCGTCTGCTCAAACAATGGAATTATCTAGAAAATTACGTTGCAGAGTAGCGTCCTTTTGCGTCCTAATGACCGAACTCTAACCGCCTGCTTATCGCTGTTGCTTTGTTTTACATATGAGAAATGAGAAATGTGTTCATGTATAATAGATTCCGGGGGGTTGCTCTCGATAGATATAAGATAGGTATATCGTCACGTACACATCACACGATATGGCTATCTTATATCTATCGAGAGCAACCCCCCCGCTGGTGTCTCCATCTCCACTGTGAGTCTCTCTCTCTCTCTCCGTCTGTCTCTCTCTCTCTTTCTCTGCCTGTCTGACTGTCTGTCTCTCTCACTCTACATCTCTCCTTTTCGACTGCTTGATGCCGCCTCTTTTGATACAATACGCAAGCGTCGGTTCTATGTTCACCATGTGTTTTTCATTTGACGAAAAAATCTTCACGTTTCATTAGACGTTAATAAATTTATTTTTGCGTAACAGTTTATTTTTATTTATCGTCATAACTATATAAATCAGGTAAACTGTAATCATAACAAATTAATAAAATCAAAAACTTTTTACACCTGCACACATTGCAATGAAAATAAATTTTACTATAATATATAATATAATTATTAGTAATTATTCACAAAAATATTATTAGTACTTACTTTTATTTTTAATAGTAATAAATATGCAATATAAGTATTAAAATAATTATTAAATGTAGCAGTATGTTTTTTTATTAACAAGGTTAAAATAGTTATAAGGTTATATATATTGTATAATGTTTGTAGGCAGTAAACTTGTTGTAACATATTAGTTACAATTATATTTTAAAAATAGCTCATGACGTATTTACATACATGTTGAGGTGTAATAAGGCCAAACAATATGCTATCATAATTATATACAACTGCTTTATAATTTCTTTGACAGACAAGTTATACAGAGAGCAATTTTGTTTCAAAAAAGGCAGTTCTATCTGGATATACAGTGGTAAAATATTCACTGTTTCATTGGAAAGTATTCAGTGAAAACAATACTAAAATCACAAAACATTTGCACCCAGGCATATTCATCAAAGAGGTAATTTATGGCTTTTTATAGTATTAATTTTTTTGTTGAAATGTCGAACATTGCATCATTACTTTGCATAATGTTTACAATGCACCTACGTAATTGAATTTCTTCAATGATTATATCTAATAATACAGATTTGGTGCAGTACAAATAAGCTGTTTAAAATTAAAACAAATATTATAGTATGTTGTTCAATTTTTTTACACTAAAGGACTATTAGACAATCAATTTTTAAAGTTTTTAAAGTAAATTCTTTTTATTTACATGAACTTTTAAAATATCACCTTATATATATAATATAATTATATAAATTAAACAAAATTAATATAGATGTTATAGTATTTCAAAATTTGTAACAGAAATAAGAATAAGTACTTATCTAACAGCTGTCAAGTCAAGTTCATGTAAATAATAAGTTTTCTTGAAAATATATTCAATTAATATTGGTACCTTATCTTAAAATTTAAGGAACAGTCAATTTTATTAATATGAGGTTTCATAACTCATATAATTTTCATTCAATTTATAAATAGGAATAACAGATCTTTATTATAGACTAGATAATACGAGGTTAAAAACACCTATAAGGCCTATGCATCTTATGTTGTATTAATAACATTGTTTTCTTATACGGTTAACTTATAAATGTAGTTGACTCGCTGCATTATAAATATGCACTGTGAATACATATTTATAATACAGTGAGTATATTACATTTCATGTTAATCATTGAAGGTTAGAGTTAGGTTATAAATTCTTTTTTCTTATCATGATTTTTCCTTTCTAATATTAATCTAGTAAAAGTACTAATATTTATCTAATAATAGTTTATCAAGGCTACATAAACAATATTTCTTTGAAAATATTTGCAAAAATATAAAAATGCTTAAAATTTGTATTTTTTATTTTATATTATACACAAAAAATAATTTTATTATTATGAGGTTTCATTATTTTTATAGAATTTTTGATTTTATAAATGGCAGTTCCTAACCTACACTTGAAAATATCATGGAGAGAAAATGTATGATTCTTGCATTTTTGAGAAAAAAATTATAAAACAGTGATTTTTATGTCTAATTATTACTTGAGTAAAATGCTTTAAATTTGTATACTTTATTTACTTTAGCAATTTTTGTTACAAAACAAATAGCTTGTAAAAGAAATATAAATAAACTAAAAATTAATGATTATTACTAATATAAAAAAAAAAGTAAAAAATTTAATTTCAGGAAGGTAAGTGCCAATCTATTGGCATCGGTTTTTTATTACGTGTTATAATTATGTAGTTATAACTACGCAGTTGTTTTTAAACACTTGAGTAAAATGCTCTTATTTTTGTTGCCGTGCCTGGTGTATCACTATTTTTGTCATGGTCGATTTAAGGGGTCCATCACCTTTTAATTTTTCATGCTAAAATAACCTGTAAAAATAAGAATTCAATTAATGAATGTATATAAATCTTAAAATTATATAAAAATTGTAAAAAAATCATAAAAGAATGCACTGACTAGGTGCTTGCAAACATGATATTATACAAGCATTTCTAAATTTTGTCATTGCCATAAGGTACAGTTTTAACAAGTGGACCAATTTTGATGGCTCTGGGCTTAAATTGTAGATTTCTTATGTGGTTTTCGACTGAAGAGTATCACATAATGAATTTATTTAATTAAATAATTTTTAAGTCCAAAAGCCCCAAAAAAAGTTGAAATTTTGGACCTTTACTCATAGTCAGTTTTTGATCATTAAAAATTATTTAATCAAATAAATTTATCAGGTGCAACTCTTCAGTCCAAAAATACCTTAGCATAAAATACCTACAATTGAAGCCTAGAGCCATCAAAATTGGTCTATTCGTTGAAGCTGTAAGTTACGAGAAACCCGAAATTTTCATGTTTTCCAGAAAACAGCTTTAACGATGAACTCATAAATTGATCTAAAAGAATAAAATAAATTATATTAATGATTTAATCTATATTTTTTTAAAATAATCTATTAAGATAGTATACTTACAGTACTTATATATCAATTTGAGCCTTTGTTCGCTACAAACTTATTATTTTATCCATAATGTCTAGTAATCGTATAATTGATTACTAACATTTTTTAAGTTGTTTTCCTTGCTTCTATCTTTCTGGAACTTTAGTTGATCTTCCTTGATTATTGTAGACACTGTAACCCGTAACAAAAAGGAAAAAAAAATTAACCACAAAGTACCCTTACATTAAATACAATGAATCAGAATTTCTTTTTTTTTTTAAATAGATTTTCCTTATCTGAAGACAAGCTTCAACTGCATCGCCAATTTGTTGGTTTGCAACTTTAATTGCAAATTGCAGTATATAAACAATTTCAACTTCACAGGCTAACCTGTATAGTAGACCGGCTTGCTGCAGACGCTATTGACCGAAAACTATGAAGTCAGTTGCAAGCGGCAGTAGGATCGATACTTGGGTCGATACCGCCCGTAAGAAAAAATTCTGCAGAATTTTCTGTAGAAATTTCTGCAAAAAATTGTGCAGACGATTCTGCAGAAATAAGCCATTTTCTGCAGAATCTTTTGCAGAAATTTCTGCAGAATTTTTTCGTACGGGAGCACATGCGCATAAGAAAGCGCGCGTAATTAAAAAACGGTCAGTCGGTTTTGTACAAAAATTTTTTTACACGTTCAAAATAACATACACTTTCAAAAAATTCAATAAAAAATTGTTTTTTTGAAAATTTAAAGGTGTTGGACCCTCTTAAATGCATAAATATCGTAATGCACGGCTTGCAGAGTTTGCAAAGTTCTATTGTATTCACTGGTAATAACTATATACTAATAACCTTACTTTTACAGTTTCAACTATTTATGCATAATGGAAGAAGATTGTGACAGTAGTGTAGATAATAGTCAACATGAAAAAAGAGGGCCTTATAGACGTTATTTGACAAATGATTCTTTGTTTATTCCCGCATCAACTCTTAGATCACGTCGCATAGCATTAGGAGAAAGGAAAGCCGATGAACAGCAAAATGTAAGTTGCATTTTTTATCCTTCTATTCATTCATTGATATTTATAAAATAATTGAACAAAATTATTTTGCACGTTTACAGGAAGAGAGTTCTGATGAGTCTTTAATTGATTCAGCGAGTGATCTGAAAAAATCACTTTCTGAAACACTCCAGATGATAGCAGATGATGTACAGATT
The DNA here is from genome assembly GCA_035586675.1 of Eurytoma californica. NCBI lineage: Eukaryota > Metazoa > Arthropoda > Insecta > Hymenoptera > Eurytomidae > Eurytoma > Eurytoma californica. Next base: position 11,666 of record JAXIUT010026734.1, on the reverse strand, counting down.
AATGATTCCGAAAATCATAACAGTGATATTAATGTTTTAAGTGGTACAGATGATGATGATTCTGAAAGTTGTGGATGTTCAGAGACATCTAATGAATTCGATAATTTAAATGATCAATGTGATGATATTAATGTTAGTGATGATGAATTGTTTTACAATGAAAATCCTTTTTATGATTCTGATGAAAATGATGAAAACAATGATCAAGGAAATGTGGATTTTACAATGGAGGTAATGCTTGATAATTATACATTTAGAATAGAAATTACATCAATTTATATTCTCTTTATTTTTAAAAATTCAAATAATTTTTCCACAAAATGTTGTGTTACTCTCTACAATGTCGTTAATAATGTTTACTTTAATTTACACACCAATATAAATGTAAATCAAGTTTCCTAATTCCAATTACACTTTAAAGATAAATGTTATAAAAAAAAATATTTTCATGAAATTGGTTCGTATAAATTAAATATTATTAAAAATTTGTTGACTCCACATTGAAACACGATTGCAAAAAAATTATTTTTGTACTCCTTGTGCAAGATGAAAAAATTAACTTTATTTAATCAATAATATTTTTTTAAAACTATGAATGGAAAGCTGTCAATTATGAAACACTAAAAAGGTTTGGTAGATAGATAAATAGATAGATAATAGCTTTTATTTTATAATATATTAGAGATTATTAAGTAAAATTTGTATTGACATATCGATTTTGATGTTCAAGATACAGTTATTTTAATTTTAAATCACGACAAATACAAAAAACTTTTCTCAAAATTGGCTCATAGAATTCAATAAAAATGTTTTCCACTTCACAATAAAACAATTTTGCAAAAAAAAAAATTTGTAATAACAAAATAATAGTTATACCGTATTCCTGTTTTGGTAAGCGAAAAAATGCTCTTTTTCAATGAATTATTTAATTTTTCAAAACTATGCATTAAATTTTTCAATATTTTAAATATTAAAAGATGTTATGATGAAGACTGTTAAAAAAAAATTTAATTGAAATATTTATATCAGAATAGTTACACGTTGTAAACATCAATTTTTCATTAATATCTTTTGATCCAGATAACTGCATTTTTTATGACAATACATGTACAATAAAAATGTCTATTGACAATAATAATAGTATATATAAAAAAATAATAATATATCATAGACATGACGATCATAACTACTTTTTTATAAATTCTAGGAAGAGACGTCTTTATTTGATGGCTGCGAACTGAGCAGGAAAGAAAGTGAACTTCTAATTATGAGTTACGCTTTACGACACAATTTAACAGAAAAAGCATTAGAAAATCAACTGAGTTTAATTGATTGTCATCTCCCTCATACAGAATATCGATCCAAATACCGATTTTTAAAAGAATTTGAATACCCTCACTACAAAGAGTACTTCTACTGTCCAGAATGCTTGAAAATTTTGAATTTTGATTATGAAAGTACATACTGTGATGATTGTACCACAAATTATACAAAATTAAAATTAAAAGAATTGGGTCATTATTTTATGTATATACCTCTGAAAGAGCAACTTATTAACTTAGTTAAAAGTAAAATTTACACTCATTTTCGAAAAATAGCTCCCGAGGAAAGTGACATTATTAATTCAAATATTTATAAACAATTATGGCAACAACATGTTATTACTGAGAATGATATTAGTCTTACGTGGAATACCGACGGCGTTTGCCTTCACAAGTCAACTAAATTTAGTATGTGGCCGGTACAAGTTACCATTAATGAATTACCGTACAGAGTGAGAAGGAAAAATGTTATTCTTTGTGGATTATTTTACGGTGTGAAAAAACCAAACATGAATTTATTTCTTGAACCATTCCAAGAAGAACTTACGAATCTACAACAAGACGGCTTTACTACTACAACGTTTTTACATACAGAACCTATAAGGATTAAATTATTCACGATATTGTGTTCCGTAGATTCCGTAGCTAGGCCTATTATACAAAATGTTAAACAATTTAACGGAAGGTACGGTTGTTCTTATTGTTTACAGGAAGGAGAGCACGTGCCTGTTGGAAAAGGCTTTAGCCGTATTTATGTCTATAAAAAAGAAATTACGAAACGCTGTAGAAGAACGCATGAAAACATGGTAAAACAAGCGACTAAAAAAATATTGCTATCAAAGGAGTGAAAGGTCCATCTGTAATGGCTCTGGTCCCCTATCTTGATATTATAGATTCGTACCCTCCTGAATACATGCATTCTTGCCTTTTAGGCATAACAAAACTGTTTGGGACAGAGTGGTTTAATAGTGCAAACTGTTCTGAAAGATGGTATCTGGGAAATAAATCAAAAGAGTTTGATGACAGATTGTTACGCATTAAACCACCTTGTGAAATTACAAGGGTACCACAATCAATGGTTAACAACAAATTCAAAGCGAGTGAGTGGAAAAGTTTTCTTTTCTACTATTCACTTCCATGCTTGTATAACTTGATACATATGAAGTACTTTAGGCATTGGTTTTTATTCTCGTATAGTATTAGTATTTTTTTAAAAACAACCATTAATGATGAAGACTTTAAATTGGCTAGTGCAGCTTTGCGTAAGTTTGTTGAAGATACTGAAAAGCTCTATGGCAAAAAATTCATGAGATACAACATGCATATACTAATACATTTGCCATTATTTGTTAAAAATTATGGTGCTCTTTGGGCTTGGTCAGCCTTTCCTTTCGAAAACTACAATGGAGTACTCAAACTATTGTATCATGGAACACAATTCATACCTCAACAAATCTGTAAGCAATACTTCAGATTAAGATACATCGAAAATAAATGTAGTATTTTTAATAATGCCAACTGCAGTAAAAGAGCTCAAAATTTATTTACAAATTTGATGAATGAATGTAGGGTAAAAAAATGCATTGAATATGAAGATGACCTCAAAATTTTTGGGAAACCCAAGCATCTTCAATTATCAGTAACAGAAAAATTGATTATAGAAAGTTCGTTGAACGAAGAAATTTTGAACTTAGCCAAAAAATATGCGCGATTTATTTACAAAAATGTTTTGTTTCATTCATGTCACCACAAACGCTTAAAGAAGAGAAACAATAGTTACGTTCTGCTTGATAATGATTCAATAATATCTATTACTGGACTTATAATGGTGAAATGCAGGCATTCCCAGGATGTAAAATATGTAATATTAGGCAAAAACTTAATAGCACTGCAAGAAAATCTATACAAATACGATCGATATAATTCAAGCACCTTTTCATTTATGGTTAAAGAATCTAATTCTATTAGTTGCAGTAAAATATCTGGAATTGTAAGAAAATGTGTTTGTGTTCCACATGACAATGAAAATTTGTGTATATTTCCAATTGCAAATACAGTAGAAACAGATTGATTTGGTAATTGATCTAAGCATATATCACATATATTATATTATGTAATTTCTATTATATTATGTTTATATTATATTATGTAATTTTCTAAAAAAATTCTGCAAAAAATTCTGCAAAAAAATTTATATAGATTTCTTTATTGATAAATCCTGCAAAAATCCTGCAAAAAATCCTGTAAAAAATTCTGCAAAAAATCCTGCAAAAAATTCTGCAAAAAATTTTGCAAAAAATTCTGTAAAAAATTCATATAAATGTCTTTATTAAAAAATGCTGCAAAAAATCCTGCAAAAAATTCTACAAAAAATTTTGCAAAAAATTCTGCAAAAAATTTTGCAAAAAATTCTGCAAAAAATTCATATAAATGTCTTTATTAAAAAATGCTGCAAAAAATCCTGCAAAAAATTCTGCAAAAAATTTTGCAAAAAGTTTTGCAAAAAATTCTGCAAAAAATTCTGCAATAAATTCTGCAATAAATTCATATAGATTTCTTTATTGAAAAATTCTGCAAAAAGTCCTGCAAAAAATTCTGCTAAGAATTCTGCAGAAAATTATGCAAAAAATTCTGCAAAAAATTCTGCAGATAATTCTGCAGGCGAAATCCTTGCAGAAAATTCTGCAGAATTTTCTGCAGATTATTTTCGTTCGGGCTGGAAATCAGGAGGTTAGAAATAACTCAACCATATACTCAGTCCAATGCGCATGCGTAATTCTAGCATTCCTAGGGACCTTTTCTGTCCTCTTTATATTCAAATATTACTACTAAAAGGTAGAGGTAATAATTAATGATTATTTAAATATTAATATAAAAATTTAGAACCACATTATTAATAATTTAAAAAATAATTTAAAAAACAATTTTATGCATTTTCTTTACATTTTGAGATCTAACTTCTTAAATTTTTTAATTTTTTTACACCAAGGTTTTTTTTGTAGATTTAAAATGACATATTGATAAAACAATCAAATAAAAACAAAATCAAGTTTTTGAACATTTTTAGGTATAAGACCCCCTTAAAGAACTCGGCGATTGACAAGCTAGAGGGAGAGAGAGTATCGTGCGCGAGGCGCTCGCTTCACCTGCTTCCCATTATTTTCAACTAAGCAATGTAATAGTATTCATTGTAATAGTAATAGTAATAGTATTCACCAATAGTGAGCCGAAAGTACAAACTCCCGATGGAGCGCAGGGAGGGAATTTGCACTTTCGGCGAGTGTGTGGTGAAAAATGAGTTTTCGGCCTAGCGGGCCGGAAGTACCACCTTTCCTCCCGGCGCTCGATCGGGAAGGTCATAATTCCGGCCTCGCTAGGCCGAAAAATAGTATACACACCTCGGGAAGTAAAAAGGAATGCCTCAGATCGCATATTTGTCTCCCTCGGCTTCGCCTCGGGTGACAATTTACGTGCGATCTGAGGCAATTCTTGTTTTACCTCCCTAGATGTGTAATATAGTAGATTCGCCCTGTTTACAAGGTTTGGCCATTAGCGGCGCTGTCAGATTTCTAACAATGCGAATTAAATTGACATCGTACGGTGAACATAATACATACATGTATAACAATAATAACAATATATTTCTTTTGTTTTCTAGACTGGACGTAATATTCCAAGATTATTTGTGTGTCATTTTCCTAACATGGTACCGTCCACTTCTTCAGATTACTATGGAAGAAAAACAATAAAATGGTCAAAATGTTTAGAAAACCAGTACATGAAAATTATACAAACAGCACAAAAAAGTTAGCGCCAGAACTGAAAACGAGCAACTGTAAGTTTTTTCTGTTCTTTTTTTTAGAACTTTGCGCAGCCTCTTGGACAGCGCACGGTCGTATATACGGGTCTGAAAATTCCGGTGATGGTGGGGGTGAAGCTCTTAACGGCCACAACCTTTGTTCTCAAATTTACCACAACAGATAGGCAGAAAAGTAATTGAAAATTAAAAATATAAGGCAGATAGACCCAGTATGGATTATACTCAATATTGAAATATGCTTCGTTCTTGCATTTACGCGTGCTGCAATCGCGTCGCCCTTGTATTATGTTCGTAATATTTAATTATGAAAGTTCCAAAGGTTCTAAACATGCCTGAATGCTGAATCCGTTTTGCAGCAGCCATTTTCTGCTTTACACAAGCGAATTTTCTTACTCATCTCACTTTTGTTAGGCAAATGTATCATTTCAGATAGCCTAATAATTCTAAAATGAAAACTACCACATACCATTCGATTCGTCAGCTTTTAAGTTTTCGAAAGCTCATCTACAAAACCTCTGTAGTGTATGCTGAATTAAGAGGGTGCGTGGGTTGGCAAATAATTGTGAAGACGTTACTGTATTACAGTATAGGGGGTGACGGTGGCCTAGTGGTCAAGACGCTTAACTGCTAAGCCAGCGCTGCCCAAGCGGTCGAGGTTCGATTCCCCGCTGAAGCCGGAAATTTTTCGGACGTTTTTTAACCGATGAAAAATTAACGGGGGAAGCGTGAAATCGAATTTCGACTGCGGCTCCTTGGTGCGGGTTTTCTCCTGCATGTAGGTAAACGCGAATCCGGTCCTACATATAGGTTTTCCTTGCACCATAGGTGGTGAATAGCGCTGCCTGGGCAAATGCGAGGATTTTGGGGGGGGGGGGTCGGTAGGTTAGAGGTCCGTCTGTTGGTAAAAACCCTGGTGGGTTGCATGGAAAGCCGGGTTAGTGCTGTGTCCTCCCGCTTTCCCTAAGTGAGAGGGTTAGAGCTGTGTCCTCCTCTCATTCAGGGTTCCCCAAAATTGTAATTTAAAGTTACGGTTACGAAGTTACATAAAAATCTGTTAACTGAGAGTCACAATTTTTCGATTACTTTATTAATCGTTAATTTAAATTCTGAGTTAACGATTACTCTGTTAACCAGTAACTGAGAATAAAAATTGACGATTACTTTGTTAATCAGTAACCGAGAAAAAAAATTGACGATTACTTTGTTAATCAGTAACTCAGAAAAAAAAATTGACGATTTAACGATTACTTTGTTAAAAGTAACTGAGAAAAAAAATTGACGATTACTTTGTTAATCAGTAACTGAGAAAAAAAATTGACGATTACTCTGTTAATCAGTAACTGAGAATAAAAATTAACGATTAATCGATTAATCGTTAACCGATTACCGAATTACTGATTACTTCATTAACCGCGAGAATAAAAATTATCGATTATAATCGATTAATCGTAAATTTAAATCATAGATTATTAGATTAATATTATTGCATGCTGGCGATGTCCCATCGATCTCAGGACGGTTCCAATTATAAATGAAATTGCAATATTTACATAATTAAGAAATGAAATTAATCTTTTGAGATACATAAAAATGCCTTTTTATTTTCTATATTTGCTGGAATTTCCTTTTCCGTCTCAAGAAAAAATTGGCGATATCAAGCGAGACCTGAGGAGCAGTGTCATCAATAAACTAAATAATATTGATATAAAAAAATATATATATATATACATATTATGTTAATGATTTAATTATTAGAAAACAACAACAAATATTGTTATGTTATGTTGGGTGAGGTTCGTAAATAATTGGAGACGTGCCGTTAATAATTAAATATGTTTATTAATATACTAATCGCGCTGGAGACGCGGACGCGTGTTGAGCCCATGAGTGCTCGGGCTAGACTGACTAGTCGGGAGGGGAGGCAGCCGCGTGAGTGCGTGAGTAGTGCTGCCAACCCTAGATCGTTAACATATCATCACATCTCCCTCCTTTAGGGAGCTTACGCACTTATTGTACATAATCTTTTAGATACTCGGGTTTCTTTACTTCACGACCCGAGCGCGTTTTACATTTTTAGCAGGCGAGCTAGCACTTACATTTTCATTTAAACGCTCATTTACATTGTTCTGTACGTTGTTATTATTACAATTGTCGTTACAATTATTTTCGTAGACCGGACCGTGCAAGTGCCTACGGTTTCTTTCTATTCTGTTACCATTTGGCAACTCCACTTCATAAGATCTCGGCCTATCACAGATCTTGGTCACTCTAGCTGGGACCATCGGTTTATTTAATTCTTTCTTAACATATACTTTATCATTTATATTTACAGGTTTCAAATTGTGCGCATTTCTATCATAATATTCTTTTTGGCGCAATTGTCTATCAATTAACTTTTCTTTTATTTCTCTATTCTCTTTTTCTCTTTCAAAATTTTTTGAGTTAGGTAAAATTCCGCGAATTTTCCTACCAAACATTATTTCATTAGGTGATTTTAATCCTTCACCTATTGGAGTATTTCTATACTCGAGCATTGCCAGATTTGGATCTTTACCTGGATCGTCATCTAATTTTTTAAACATTCGTTTTATTGTGGCTATATGCCTTTCAACCATCCCATTAGATTGGGAGTACTTTGCACTAGACGTTTTCCAGGTGAAATTCCACTCTGCAGCAAATTTCGACATTTCTGCGCTATTCAGTTGTGTACCCGGATCTGAATACACGATATATGGTACACCATGCCTAGCAAATTGTGACTTTAGTACCGCTATCACCGAACTACTAGACTCGTTTTGCAACTTAGCAACTTCTACGTATTTGCTGAAATAATCGATAATCAACAAAAACGAGAATCCCTGGTAGTAGAATATATCTACACCTAATGTTTCCCAAGGTCCATCAGGAACTTCTCTATTTATTAGAGTTTCCTTTACATTGCCCTTTCTGTACTTGTTACAAATTGCGCAGTTATCTACAATGTCATCGATTTCTTTGTTCATTAGAGGCCAAAACAAAATTTCGCGCGCTCTGTTCTTACACTTTTCTTTTCCTAAATGATTAAAATGAATTAAATCTAACATTTCTTTTCTTAAATTTTTCGGTACCACTAGTCTACTACCTTTGAAGACTAGGCCGTCGATTACGCTTAGCTCGTTTGTGTAGTTATAATACTGTTTTACAGTGCTCGCAACCTGACTCTTACTGGTAGGCCAGCCTTCTTGTATATATTTGATTAGCAGTTGCATTTCTAAATCAGACTCAGTTTCTTTTATAAATTTATCTTTTTTATCTAAAGATATCGGAAAACTTTCCATTACTAAGCAAACTTGAGTTTCTATCTCTTTTTCTAAATCTAATTTTTCACAGTTAGAGTACGCTCTAGACAATGCATCTGCTAAAAACAATTCTTTGCCAGGTTTATATTTTACAACCAAATTATACCTTTGTAGTCTGAGTCTTATACTCTGTAACCTAGCTGGGCAATCGTTTATACATTTTTTGAAAATTGCCTCTAACGGCTTATGATCGGATTCTACGAGAATCTCTTTTCCATAAATTTGCTGATCAAATTTAATGCAGCCAAACGCTATGGCTAAAGCTTCCTTTTCTATTTGAGCATACCTTTGCTCAGTCTGAGTTAACGCTTTGCTTGCATACGCTACAGGCAAGCCATTCTGTAACAGTACTGCACCTAGACCGCTTTTCGACGCGTCTACGCTTAAAGTTACAGGTTTATTTACATCGTAGTACTGTAAAACGGGCGCTTTACATAAAATTTCTTTTAATTCTATGAACGCTTTATTGGCATTTGCATCCCAATTCGACGGTACGTTTTTCTTTGTTAGCTCTCTTAATACAGCATTTTTTGTTGCTAAGCTAGGGATAAATCTTGATACATACGTTATCATTCCAAGAAAAGTTTCTAATTCTTTTTTATCCTTTGGAGGCTTCATATCAGCTATTGATTTAACTCTATCGGTATCAAGTTTTATGCCTTGTTCTGTAAAAATATGACCCATATATTTAACTTCTGAACTGCTAATTTTACATTTATCAAACTTAAATTTTACGTTTCTTTTTTCTGCTCTTTCGAGAACCTTTTCTAACCTAATATTGTGTTCTACTTGGTTTTTTGCTTTGATTCTGACATCATCAATATAAATATCTACGCCCTCAATATCACCAAAAATTTCTTCAAAGCAGTCCTGAAACACTTCAGTTGCTGAGTTTATGCCAAATGGCATTCTAAGGTATCTATATCTACCAAAAGGAGTGATGATTGTCATCATATAACTGCTTCTTTCAGATAGTTTTACTTGGTGAAAGGCTCTATCTGCGTCAAGTACGCTAAAAACTTTGCTACCTGCAATGTCTGAGCTTAATTCATCAAAAGTAGGAATTTTTCTGTGATGTCTTTTGACTGATTTATTAAATTCTGTTGGGTCTATACAAATTCTAATCTGCCCATTTTTCTTTTTACTTATTACTATTGGGTGAACCCAGTCAGTTGGTTCAGTAACTTTTTTAATGATACCATCTTTTTCCATTTTATCTAGTTCTTTTTTCACTAAATCGTTCAAAGCTACCGGTATTTTTCTACACGCAGCAATAGTAGGTTTAGCGTCCTCTTTTAATTGAATATCGTATTCAAAATTTGTTATGCATCCAATGTCTTCAAAAACTTTTTTATGTTTATTTAAAATTTTATCCACTGATAAATTATTATTATTTTCTTTAACTTTAATATTATGTACTCTTTGTACAATGTTCAGTTGCATCAGACTAGGTAAACCTATTATTACTGGCTGATCATCTGTATTTTCAGTTACAATAAATTCTAAGTCTACATTTTCTCTATTTACAAATTTACAGCTTAACCTACATTTGCCAACTACATTTATACTTTGGCCGCCATATGCAGTTAATTTTACGTTAGTTTTTTCTATCTTAATATTTTTCAATTTTAAATTCTTTAATTTATGACTCGGTAATACATTGCATCGCGCTCCTGAGTCTAGCTTAACCTCGATTTTACGCGAATCATTTACTGTAATTTTTTCTACCCACTCTAAATCATTATTGTTACTATTTAGACTGCCAACGTATAAGGTGTCTACTTTATCATCGCGATGCTCTGAACTATTTTTGTTTCTACACATTTTCGCGAAATGATTTTTTCCCTTACATACGTTGCATTCTTTACCGTACGCCGGACATTGACGATACGCGTGCTGTCGGCCGCATCGCTGGCAAGATGTCCGCTGTTGGTTGGACGAAGATGGCGAGCTTCTCCCAGCGCCACCGCTTGCCTTGTTGCCTGCGCCGCTGCTTCGCGCCTTGCCGCTTCCGCCGGTGTTGTTGCCGCGCGCGCCACTCGAAGTCTGCTTCCGAGAATTTCCGGTCGCCGCGTGCTTTTCGGTTTTCTTGTTGACCGTGTGAATTTTAGATTCATCACTAATCGTCTTTGTTTGTATTTCTGCGAGCTCTACCGCTCGGCAGATTTTTATGCACTTTTCTAAATTTAAATCGTCCTCGCGTAAAAGGCGATTTCTTAATTCAGAATCACGAATGCCACAAACGATTCTGTCTTTTATTAGTCCGTTTCGAAGCGCACCAAAACCACACGTAGCACTTAACTTTTTTAAGTCTGTGAGGTAATTCGTGAAATTTTCACCACTTTGTTGCACGCGCGTGAAAAACACGTTTCTCTCTACGGTTTCGTTCGCTTTCGGCGTGCAGTAACTCTCAAATGCCGCCGCTACCGCGTCGAACTTCTTCTTGTCATCTGCACTCAAATTAAAAGTATTATACTTTTCTAACGCCTCTTCTCCTATTAAGTGTAAGAGAACAGCAATTCTTCTTGCTTCAGGCTTTGTGTCTAAGCCAGTGGCTTCCATGTACAAGTCGAACTTTTGCTTCCACTTGAGCCAATTTTCTTTTACATTGCCGTCGAACGACAATGGTGGTGGTGCCTTCATCGAGATTTCCATCGTGTTTATATTTTCTTCTCGCACTTCGTTTTGTACGACCGGTGCGTTTTCTGCGTCCGAATAGTTGCTGTCCGTGTCCTCGCTTGTTGTCGTCTTCTGCGACTTCTCCTCAAGCGCGCGTTCGGACACGTTTCCCGGAATTGACTTTCCGTTTGTCTCCAGCTTGGCACTTTTTTACCCACGTTCTCGCCGACGATACTCTTACTGGTATTCGACGAGAATCCACTTCTGATTTTTTTTTATTTGATTTTCGTTTTATACGAGAATCAACAAACACGATAATCGAAGACGACGAGAATCTTAAACACCGTTCCCGCCGAGACTACCGACTGCGCCATGTTATGTTATGTTGGGTGAGGTTCGTAAATAATTGGAGATGTGCCGTTAATAATTAAATATGTTTATTAATATACTAATCGCGCTGGAGACGCGGACGCGTGTTGAGCCCATGAGTGCTCGGGCTAGACTGACTAGTCGGGAGGGGAGGCAGCCGCGTGAGTGCGTGAGTAGTGCTGCCAACCCTAGATCGTT
>JAXIUT010026703.1:0-16143 GCA_035586675.1 Eurytoma californica | reverse complement strand
GAGTTGCCGCGTTTCTTATTTCCTAAACGCCAAATAATACTCCGCGCTATTCTGGCGAGAATAACGCGGAATACTATCGCCGGCGTTACCTTAAAGAAAGAAATAAATGAACGAAAATAAATGCCCGATCGCCGCATGCGATCCGGTGTCGGCTCCGCGCGCCTTATCGCTCCCGCCGGAGCGTAAGTCGGCGCGGAGGCTGGTGGCCGCGAGTCGGGAGTCCACACGCACTTAAAAAAGATTTTGAAGCCCGCTCTCGGCACATTACAGCACGTGTGAAAAACGCTGATATAAAGACTAGCTGGGTACCTCTGCAAAATCTCAAAGAGAATCTGCTTTTTGGCAATTTCGTTGCCACGAATCAAAACGGCATGATTTACGCTAAGTGCATAAATATCTCAGATGAGCCGGTGCAAATTGAGATTCCACAAGTAGAATTGCTTGAATGCGAAACAACAAAACCGGGTTGTAGCTACAAAAACGTCGGTGAGGACGACAAAGATCTCTTAAAAGTCAATATCAGGCGTCTTGTCGAAGAGAGCGCTGAGGAAGGCACGTAAATCAGAGAACTAAACTCAACAATTCTAAGCAACGCCGAACTTCGGAAAGAACGAGTAGACACGATCATGAGACTGGCCGATCTCACGAGTTGCATTGAGAATTCAATTCTGCACGTTCATGAAATCGTAGACGAAATTCCTGATGCCTTTGGGCTTGACTGTGAATCTCTTCATGCCACGCATCTTATTACACCCAAGATTGAATTGATCGACAAAAAACCAACGAAAGCGAAACACCAGGTGGTATCCACCAGGAATTAGGAAGCAAATCCAGGAAGAAGTCCAAAAATTAATAGATAAAGACATCTTAGAACCGTCGACTTCCTAATTTTCATTGAACATGTGGATAGTCCCGAAGCATCCAGATGATAATGGAGAAAGGAAGTGGCGTTTAGTCACAGATTTCAGGTTGTTAAATGAAAACTCCGTCGGACACAGCCGCGCACTGTCGTTCACCAGCGATATCCTGGAACACATCGCAGAAGCTGTCTACATCACTGTAATGGATCTAAAGCAAAGATTTTACCAGGTAAGAGTGGATCCAGATTCAGCTACACGGAAATTGATGTGCTAATGGGTGCCAGTGGACAGCAACGTATGAGATAAAAAAGAATGGCTATGGGACTAAAGGTTTCCACAGCAACCTTCACAGAAGCTATGGCCCTGGCGTTCGCGGGACTCCAAGGTGAAGAAGTCAAAATTTACCTGGATGACAATAATACCTACTAAAAATCTGGAGGAACACGGGAAACGACTAAGGAGTTCTACAGAGAATAATCGATGCAAATTTAACAATCGAGCCTAAAAATTGCCAGATTCTGAGACTCGAAACCAAAGTGCTTGGACACAAGCAACGGAGAAATAAAAGCTGACTCGAGGAAATTGGAGGCAGTTTGCGATTATCCCACGCCAACCAACGCCAAAACGCTAGGCTTCACAGGCTACTACAGGCGCTTCATAAAAAATTACGCTGAACTCACAAAACCACTGTCTATGCTTCTACGTAAAGGAGAAAGGTTCGTATGGGGTGAAAGTCAAGAAGAGTAATTCCAGAAACTTAATGATTTATTATGTAGCGAGCCAGTGCTTACTGTACCGGTGCTATCTGAGCCCTTTATCATAACAACATACGCCTTAGATTGCGCGCTCGGTGCGGTGCTGAGTCAGGGAAAAATTGGCCAGGATCGGCCCTGTGCCTATGCATTGAGACTGCAGTTTTCGGCAAGACGTTTCGTCGCCATCGCTCGCGTGACAATGACTCAGCGGGCAGTTGTCGTCGGACTGCCTTCCACGGACTCTCCGCTCCATCTTGCCGACAATAAACTTGAACACGTTAATCACTCGCCTATTTATTCGACCCTGAATTCCTCCCGTGAGGTGCGAACTTCGCTTCCCACGTATCAATAGCTACACAAATATATTTTTTTTTAAATTGTAGAAAATATTGACTCTAACATCTTAAAAAAATGATTTTTTTTTAAAAAACATAAAAATTGATTACGCACGCACACACACGCGCGCGCGCACTTTCTGAAAATGGTGTATTTTGACTCCAATTGACTGAAAATAAACTTCTATGGTATTTTCTCACAAACTTTTTTTTACTCTCACAAAGCTTCCTCTATGAGGAAGCAAAAGGAATATAATGATCTATATTACGTGTGACGCGTGATAGTTTAGCGTATTAAATATCGCGCGTCTACGCAAGCCGTAATTGCGCGCGCTAGCGGTAGGCGAGAAAAGTTTTCCACTACAGCTACAGTTCGCAAACACACCGAAAGGCTCGAGAGAGAGACCGTGACCGCGAAGCCAGTCGGATCGAGTCCGACTATTCGTGCGATTTTCCGTGTGGGAAAATACCCTCCGAGGTTTTCGTGAATATATGCGAGCCGAGAAGTGCAGCAGGACGAGGTCCAGCGCATCTAATAAGGGTTTGCGGGCGAGCACGTGGCCAGTGCTCGCGAGGTAGAGTAGGTACGGGACGTTCTTCTGCGGGGAGCCCCCTGTATGTAAGTACGTTTGTGCGGCGCATGTGTAAGTGCGTGTGCACTGAAAGTCGTACAGGGTGATCAAACAGCGGTTTGGTCACTCTGGAAAAACAAACTGGAAAAACTTGGCACCAGCCAGCCGTAACCGTCCGTGATTTTAGGATTGCGGGGACACGAGCATCGGCTCGCCTGGACGCACGAGGCATACCGGCGAGGAGTCCGTGCGGGCAGTGAACGGGAAAAGTCGCACGTATAGGTGTCGCGGGCAAGTGCTCGGTACTTGCCGCGAGCAAAGTTGTTTGTTTACGCGCGTTCGTGTGAGCATCGGCTCGCGGGTATTAGTGAGCGAGCAGCGGAGTCGGCGACCCGCGCGATTATACTTTTCTGGCTTTAGCTCGTGGCGAGCGAGTGCACGAGTACTCGCTGATTCTAACTCGACTTTTGAATTATTTGTTCGTTTCGTCCAGCGAGCGCGTACGACGGCGAGGGCCGGCGCGCTCGCCAACCTAACACCGTCGCGATTGATTGTGCACCGTTTATTCAGTCAAATAAACACCACCTTCATTTTATAGATCGCGAGTAATTCTATTGACCTTTTGCCCAGCCTAAGTCCCGGATACCGCCACTCTCCGCAGACCTGCTGCTGGTCTTCGCAGTGACCAGCTGAGCCGAGCCGGTGCGGATCGAGATGCGCTCAGGAAAAGCGAGAGCTCGTGTGCTCTCGCGTTGCAGCGGGCCGCGGCGACTCTTGATACGAGTCTGCCGTCGGGCACTTGGACGTATCGGTGCCCCGGGTGAGTTAGATGCTCGAGCGCACCTTAAATATACGAACGAGGAGAGAAAATCCCCCAATTCCCCTTCCGTTACATGCGAAAAAAATAAATCGAATATATTAATAAAAATAGAAAATGACTATGAATCAAAAAAATCTGATATATTAGTATTGAAAAGTAAAGAAATGTGAAAAAAATCTAAGAATTTGCATTCTGAAAAAAATAAATCGAATATATCAATACAAAAAAAAAAAAAAAAAAATTTACTATCTATATAAAAAAATCAAAGTATTTGTGAAAATATGTTATATGTATAATACAGAAGTAGATTTCGATGAAAAATTAATAGATCAAAATTTTGTCGGTAATATGGATGTGCAATGTGAACATTGTAATGCATTGCATTTTCCATTGGATAACAAAAAATAATTTACAAACTGTTGTCATCATGGTAAAATCAAATTATTAGTAAAATTTTTCGAAAATTTATTAGGTCTATAACAATGCTCTAGCATTTACCACTTTTGGACCAACTTATGGAAAATTATTAGGTAAGGGTCCAGATATGATATGTATATGTGGAAAAATATACCCTACTGCAGTTTCATTCTATCCAAATGAAAATGAAAGAAGAAAATAGGGACAATTGTATATTATACATAATGAAGAAGTAAATGATTATCGCATGCAAGATAATAAATAATGTAAATTGTCAACTTTTTATCAATTAAATGTTCTTTTAAGAAATAACAATCCTTATTCTAAAGGTTATTAAATGATGTATGAAGTTAAAAAAGAAACCCATGAAAAATGTATAAAAATGGAAAACCAATAAAAGATATTCAATTAATAATTACAAGAAACAATGAATTTGATAAAAATCGTCACAATCCGGTTATTTGCATTGAAGTAGCGGTAATATTTACCAATAATGATGGAGAACCACCAATTGATCGAGATTTATGATAATATATTCTAAGTCTGAAAAACCAATTAACATACCAAGTATAAGAAAACATGCTGATCCAATGTCGTATCCATTAATGAACCCATCAGGTGGATTTGGATGGAGGACAAATGTGTATCAAGTAATAATAATATTTCAATTTTACAATTTTATAGTTACAAACTTAGTGTAAGAAATTAGTTTAATCCATTTTTAAATCTTGGAAAATTAACGCAGTAATACATTGTCGATCCATGGGTTAAAATAGAAGGAGCAAGACTATATTATTTGCAAAAGGATCAGCATATATTGCAAACTGCTTTATATAAAGGATTAATGGATCACCTTCAAAATCGCTTTGGGGCGAGTTTGCTGGCCACACCTCTGGCTGCGTTGGTGAGGATCTTATTCCTCTTCCACACTAAATCGCCGACCTTGAACTCGACTTCGCGACGTCGCGCGTTATAATAGCGCACCTGTCGGTCTCGTTCGTGCTCGGAATTCTCCGCTGCTACATCAAGCTTCGCGGAGAACTTTTTCATACGCTCGACCCATTGGTCATGTGCATCCTCTTCGCATTGTTATTGGGAAACGTTGGCATCCCTGCGAAACACTGATTCAAGAGGTTTGGGCTTCCTACCATAGACCAGGAACGCGGAACTCATACCTGTAGCGCTGCTTTTTGAATTGTTGAACGCATAGACGGCATCTTCAAGATGTTCGACCCAGAGATCATACTCATCTTGGATGTATGCTATGATCATCTGTTTGAATGTGCGGTTAACCTGCGGTTAACCGGGGTTAGCCTGCGGGTGATATGGGGGAGTCGTCTCATGACGTATCCCTTTTTCATCCAAGAAATCGTCGATCAAGCAATTCTTGAATTCAGTCCCGTTATCCGAAAGGTACACCTCGGGTTTACCGAATCGGAGGCACACGCATCTCACAAATTCTACGAGTATCGCTTTGCCTATGGCGCGGCGGAGTGTAATTACTTCCACCCATCTGGTGAATATATCTTGGAACACCAGGATATATTCAAAGCCTCTTTTGGTCCTTGGGAGCTGATCCATAATGTCCCCCGCGACGTATTGCCACGGGCGCTCCACAATACGACGGTCCATCAGTCCTGCAGGTGATCTTTGTTCGACTTTACACTGTTGGCAGACCTGGCACTGTCGTACGTAATTGGCCACGTATGTTTCCATGCGTGGCCAATAATATTGCTGCGAGACTCTCGCGGATTCTGGACAATGTGTCGGGGACATAATTGAGCGCTCCTTTTCGGTGCTCAATAGAGAATGAGTGGCCTTGTAATTCCAAGGCCCACCTCGCGAGTCGTCCAGTGGGGCTGCTGAGACTTAGCAGCCACCTGAGACTACTGTGGTCTGTGACGACTTTGAAGGTGTAACCTTCAATGTATGGGTGAATGTATTCCCTCTCCGTCACACTGTAGTTTCTCTCCGCAGGGGAGAGAACGCGGCTGGTGAACTCCAGCACATGTTCGCTGCCGTCGATATTTTGGAGCAGTACGGCACCGATTCCGGTGTCGCTTGCGTCCGTTTGGACGACGAATTCTTGTTCAAAATCCGGGATCTGAAGTACCGGTGCTGATGCTATCAGGGCTTTGATTTGCTCAAAAGCCGTCTGGTGTTGACCCGACGACTCAAACCTGCGCTCTTTTTTGTTAGTTGAGAATCAGTGCAACTGCTTTACGTTCTTGGATGCTGGGAATTTGAGCACCGGTTTAATCTTTTCTGGGTCGGGGCGGATTCCGTCGTGATTTAGTACCACACCCAGAAATTGTACTTCAGACTGGCAGAAGTGGCTCTTCTGCCTATTTATCGTTAATCCCGCCTCTTGCAGGCGGTTTAAAATAATCTTGAGGTGTTCGAGGTGTTCCTCGAACGTCTCTGACATGATGTTAATGTCATCCAGATAGGCGAAGGCGAATTCTTCGCACTCTGGAGTGACGACCATGTCTATAAGACGCTGGAAAGATGTTCCAGCGTCTGTCAGGCCGAATGGCAATCTAGTGTACTGGAAGTGACCCAATCCGGGCACCGAGAACGCCGTGATCGGCTTTGACTCGTCGTCTAAGGGCACGTGGTGGTACGTACTGCTCATATCGAGCGTCGTCACGAACCGTGCCTTTTTTCCTTTACGTAATGCCTCGGCCATTCTTTTGGCGGGTATCCGTCAGGTGCTTTTATTAGTGCGTTGACTTTTCTGAGATCAACGCACATTCCGTAACCTCCGCCAGGTTTCTTCGCTATCACCACCGGGTTGGACCACGGGCTGGTAGATGACTCGATTATGCACTCGTCTAGCAATTTCTTGAGTTGGGTATGCATCTCTGCCAGTATAATAGGCGAGTATGAACAATATCTTTGTTTGACGGGGCGTACATCACCCACGTCAATTTCGTGTGTTAACCACGTAGTGCATCCAAGAGTGGACGGTTCTTCGCCGACCTCTCGGTTTATTAGTTCCTCCACTAGTCTTCTTTGTTCCGTGGAGGCATCCTCTAGTTCCACGGCACACAATGACGGGAGGTGTGACTGCGTGACTCTCGCCACTTGGAGTTTGGCGATTATTCTCCCCCTACGAGTTCCAAATTGTTGTCATCTGGGTTGAAATGGGCGTGGAACTCCCTTATGAAGTTGTCCCCCAGGTAGCAGTCATCATTGAGATCGAGGACGATCTGTACTTCTATATCTTTCTGTATTCCGCCTAGTGTAAAAAAAAGGTAGGAACGCGCGACCAACTACGCTGCAGTGTCCTTTAGGGCTGAATGTCACCGCGGCGTAACTCGGCAGCATTTCCCTATTGCATACACTCATTAATTGTAGTGCAATAGGGCCCATTAACGTCATCGCTGCGCCTGTATCGTAAAGTTCAGGGAAGTGAAACCCTGCCACTTCGACCTGTAACCACCATCTGGGAAGCGGTTTGAACACCGGTATTTCGCCAAAGTTTACTGCGTCCCATTACGAAGCCGATGCCACTGCGATTGACGTCGATTGTTCGGCGTCAACCCTTATTGGGGAGGCAGGCTTTTCATCTGCCCCCCCCCCCCTATTGCCCGTTTCCCGGCGAGCAAGTGGGGCTCAATTTTTTATACGCGCCCTCTGCGTTGCATCCGTAGCATCGTATGGGCTCCCTATTGTTTGGGCTGGACCAGTATTCTAGTCCTGCGCCCTCTGGCTTGGTCTTTTTGTTGGCCTTTTTCTTAACCTTTTTGCTGCTCCGTTTACTGGCCAGTTTGTTGGTTGCTTTGCTGGACACTTTGTTGGCCGCCTCTGTGGCCGTTGTGGCCACCCCTTTGGCTATTATATCCGCCTCTTCCCCTCCCTTTAGGGGAAGTTGACCTACGTAGCCCTTGTCGTGACTTCTTCAACTGCTTTTCTAATTGCTTCGCAATTATTTTCGCGAAGTTCTGTATGTCGCCGGTGGTCGTGGGCCTGTCCTTGCCTGTCTGCGTGTGTGGCAGCGTAACTGCTACCACCTTTACCGGCTGGGGCGTCGCCACTGGAGGAGGTGCCTTTTTTGTTGGAGGTGGCCTAAACGCTTCAGGCATTACGGCCATTCTTGGGGAAAGGGGGGTTACTTCGCACCTCTCCCTTTCCAGCATATACTCCGTTCGGTTGCACATTATAGCCAACTGATCGAGGCTGGTGCATTTTTCGCGTTGCACCACCCTTTTGATGTCGTGTAATAAGTTTTCGTAGACTTTCTCCACCTCCTCTTCCTCTGAGTAGCGGGGGTATACTTCACGTAACATGGTCTCCATGCATGTTGCGTAATAGCTGCACGACTCCCCCGTCGTGGCGGCGTTGCCTAATGTCGTCCCTCAGGTGCTCCTGCTTGTCGTGGATGTTACTCCAACGACCGCGGATAAATTTAAAAAACTCCTGCCAGGTCGACCAGTCTTCGCAGTGGTTGCTGTACCACATCCTTGCCATATCTTTGAAAACGCAGGGGGGTGATGCCAACATATCACTCTCCATCAGATTGCCTGCCCTTGCATTCTCTTCAAATTTCCGGAGGACCGCCTCGACGTTTTCTTCGCGTTCAGCCGACTCCGACTATTTTGGCTAAAATTTGTAGTGCTGTACCTAGCACTACTTCTGTCGTATTTGTCTCTCCATGCATTTTATACACGGGGAGGCGAGATTTCCGCAGCAGGCGTCGGGATGTCCTCCTGCATGCTGCTGTTCTGTGGATAAGAGAGAGTGAAGGTGTTCCTGAAGTTCACCCTATGTTGCTAGTTCTGTTGGCGGACCGGGGTGTCCCTTCTCCCGGTCTCACATTGGACCTAGCCGGTTGTCCCGTATTCTGGCTTTGGTTTGTTTGTTTCGAGCGCATTTGCAATGCATTTATTTCCATGGCTTGTTTGGAAATCTTCCCTTCAAGGCTTGCGATCTTGGCCTACAGACTCGTATGTCGCTCGTTGGCGATGCGAGCCATCTTTTCCAAATTTTTCAGCACGGCTTTTATGATGTCTGCTTCTGTAGGCTGGTTCTGGTTGAGCTGCTCCTCGCAGCTCTCCCTATTTTCCGGCGCGTCGGTTACCGTCCCGCTTGCGTGGTTCGTTTGAGTCGCTGTTAGATTGTCGTTTCCAGCAGCGGCTCCTCTATCGGGATCGTTGCACGTTACGGTGCTCTCCTGATAGATGGAGAGGGGGTGTGCAAGCCCCTTCTCGTAACTTGCATCCTGTAAGGTGGTTGAAATACGCTCATAGCACGTTTCGTCTATGAACGCTTTCCTTGCAGCTTCCCTATTCAGCCTTGCCTCTCCCTCCGTCTGGAAGAGTGTACTGGGTTGGAAGTCGGCTGCGGTATAATTACCCTGCAGCCAATTATATAAACGACCCACTTGCTGAAAACATGCACCATCTTTTTTTAATTGCAACGTTTTTAGCGTGTCATTTATCTCGTCATCCGTTAGGGTTGCTCAGCCAGTCCTGGACGTCTTTTTCCGTTGGCGGGCGGTTGTATTCCGGGTATCCGCTTTCCTCCGCCATCTTCGCCTGATTGACGCAGGCCTGCCCTCTATACCAAATTCGCAAAAAGGAGAAAAGAAAAAACACAAAGGGCGGCCCCGTTGGCTGGCTACGCTGTATTCCCTATTAGTGTAGTGTGAGAGAGATCGGGGCCGAAAATACGCCAAGGAGTTTTTTACGGCTGCCTACTATTTGTAGCACGGCCGCGCACTATCGCGTAAAACTCCGTTAAACACAAAAAAAAAAAATTTTTTTATTGAGGAAATTCGGCTTAGAAATTCCTCGGCGTATTTTTGGCGAGGTTAGTGAAATACAATTTGTATTATACAATTTTTTTCTCCTGCCGAGCCAATGGTCTCCAAACTCCAAAAAAGTGCACTAATATATTCAAAATTTTTATTTCAAAACAGAAAAAAAAATTGCAAAATTTATTTAGAGTTCGCTTTTTGCGACTCCTAATAAAAAAAATCGAATTAAGTTGACTAAGAAAAAACAAGAAAATTTAATTTGCTAATGCGGACTTGTAAAATCTACAAGTCGGCTGAGGCACTTTTTTGGAATGCTCCCTATATATCGCTGGGAATACTCGCCGCAGCTAGGTTTTCTTTTTCTGTTTGTTTCTAACTTCGGGGAAAAACTTGAATTTTTCCCGCCCTCGTTGATACTTTCTATTTCCGCAGACGCGCGATTTTTATTGACCTCTGAGGTCCGCGAAATAAACTGTAGATGTTTCCACCTGAGTGGAAACACTTTTCGCCATCTACAAGCGAAACGCGGGCGAAATTAATTTAACCGACTCGCGGTGAATTTAAATTAAATTTAAAGGGCGCCAGTTGTAACAGGGCGGAAATATATTAAATAAACTACTTCGCGCCTGCTTGTACGTTACTCCGGAATACAGGGGGTACTTACGGAGAGATACATGCGAGTGTCCGACGGCAACTCTCCCTGAGTTACCGCGGCCTGCTGCAACGCGAGAGCTGAGAAGCTCCCGCTTGATGTGTGTGTCGTTGTGTGTTTGCGCCGCGCGCACACGTAGCCGGCTCTCCTCGCCGGATTCGGCTGCTCGAATTTGAATCTTGCTAACCGATGCAATGGCTAGTGAGAATGACTGCGGAGAGTGGCGGTATCCGGGCTCGGATAACCATGCGAATGTAGGGTGAGGTGAGCGCGTGTGAATTAATTACACGCGCTTTTAACAACTAAAGAAGTGTTTATTCGCCAAATAAAATAATACAGGAATCAGACAGGGTTAGTGTTAGTACGCCGGCTGAAGGCCTACGGACGTACTCGTCAAGATGGCGGCCCGCTTGGTCTAGTGGACGCCAATGCGCGCAACAAGTGGCGGTCACCGGCACGCTCGCCACGAATTCAAACACGCCGGTTGAGGTAGGTCGCGGCCTACCTTACGCACGCGAACTCTGCGCTTAAACGCGTGTAACAGAGCGCGAGCTCATGCTCGCACTTCCGCGTTGAATACGACGTAAAATAACGGATGACTGGCTGGCCAGTACAAGCCACTGTTCTCGCTCCAGGCGAGAACGCGAGAGAGAGAAAATACTGTGAGAAGCTTACGGGCTTTTCGTCGCAAGATCGGTGATCGAGCAGCACTCCGATCACCTCGCAATTCGTACACCCGCGGGTGCCGCTGCACGCACCGAAATAACCGTTGCTACTTACGGTAGCAAGAAGTCCTTCGGGAGGCTGCTTCCTATTGACGAACGCCCGGCCGGTGCGTTCGCCCACAACGGCTTTGATGAAAACCTAGACAGAGTTTCCCCGATGCTCCGGGGACTGGGTCTGTGGGTGGAGTCGGGTGGCGGGACCGCTGATGGCTCTCGACCACTGCTCGGACCTCGCACTCCGCACAGTTTCTCGCTCGCAAAACACACCGGAAAACTCTAACGGGAAAGTCGCCAAAGTAAAAACGTCCGTGCGAGACGAAGTCTGCGATCTCTCTCCCGAGCTAGTTAAGATGGCGCGGGCTCGTCGTCCCGCGTCATCGCTCCATCTCTCTCGCTCCCGTACACAACCGTGGTAGCCCCAGTAGGTGCTACCATCCCGACGCCGCGACAATTAGCTTAATTAGCGGCGCGCGCGTGACGCAGGTTCGCGAAGACGCGCGAGATTCAACCGCTGAATATCCACTCGTCACACAATGTATATTGATCAAATTTTGTACAGGTGTTAGCTACGACACCAGCTATATTTTCTGTAAATCTCAATTCTATACAAAAAGCCATTCTCCAGAAATCAAAATTTGAAAAATATAAACGTAAATATTTTTAAAATTTATTAATAAATGTACCTACAAAAATATACAGCAACGCAAGTGTGTAAACTCTACTTCTCCACAAAATTTCAAAGCAATTTAATTAATTTTACTCCCGTAATCGTTGGACGTAGAAAACTCATTTTTTTTAATCTGAAAATAATAACTTAAATCGATTAAAATTTTTGTGGTAAATAGTTCTCATGATAACACGTTAACATGATTTTTTTCTTGAGTTTATTATGTTTAATATTAAAGATATGATATTTTTTTTAAATCACATTTTTTATAGCAATATAACGAGAAGGTCTATCTAAAATTTAAACAAAGGAAAATGTAGGTAATTTTATGCTCTTTCTGATGCATTTTTTCCGAATTCATGATTTAGACAATATCTTTTAAAAAAAAGCAAAAAAACATTTTTCGAAAATCAAAAAATGAAAAAATAAAGTAAAATGAGTGGACAGAATCGAAAATAAATGTTTTCCGCCCATCGTACAAAAAAAGAAAAAGCTGAGATCTAGGCGTATACTACATATACACACACATACATCCATACGGACATTTTCAAAAAATACTATATTTCGCTTCCTAACACCTTAAAAAACATTTCTAATATGTTTTTAAGAAAACTTCAAAAATAACTATTACAAAGCTTCCTCAAGGAGGAAGCAAAAACAACGAGTTATCTAAAAAAAATGCGTTTCGTCCTCGACCAGTGGAGTGGACTCCTCAGTAAGGCTCCACTGGTCTCACCTCAGACGCCTGCCACCCAGATGACACGGTGGACTTATTGGTAAGCCGTCATTTTTGGACTTTTGGTAAGCCGCCCTTGTGAGCGCCATAGTCCTGTGGGCCGAAGGGAATACCAGCTTTAATTTTAAGCGTCCGCTTAAAAAAATGGTTCCAAATGACCGATAAAGCTTTTACTTTATAAACTTTAGTAATATTGATAAGTGCAAAATATTACATATCTTCCCGAATACGAGTACTAATACTGTTAGTGCAATAATAGAAGTCACACCAAAAATTTATAAGTACATTAAAGAGAATAATAATAGAATATTTGTTGGATATCAAAATTGTAGAGTGTTTGATATAATAAACGCCAATCCTTGTAACAACTGTTTAAGGTTTGGCCACAGTGCAAAAATATGCACAAATCAAGCCACGTGTCATAAGTACGCAGGAAACCACCCAGCCAGTCAAAGCAAAAGTGATACTCTCAAATGACCAAACTGTGAGTTTTATAACAAAAAATTCAATAATAACTACAATACAAACGACGAGGTGAGCGGCCCCCGGGGTCCATGTCAGACAGCAACGTGGCATCAACCCGAGGGTCCATCCCTCGTAGCGGCCGACGGAGCGAGGGCAGCGAGAGAGTATCGGAGTGTGAGTGCAACCGGCACCTGGGCGAGACCCTTATTCCTCCCGTTCCCCTCCCTCCCTCCTATCGGCATGATCCTCCGGATGTGTGCGCGCGTGAGATATCTGCAAGGAGTGACGCGACTTCTTTGCGTTTGCGGCTAGCGTCTTTTTAAATATTGGCCATAGAGGCCCTTCAGTTATTAATAAACATGTTATGATCAATTTAAGTGAGGTGTCTATTATTGGCTAAAAAACACCTTTTGTGAACAGGCCTTGATCCCCAGCCTTTCACAAGTAACAGAAATTTTTGGATACGATATATCATCCAAATTATTGTAAAAGCATCATTTTAGCACCTGCCAATGTTAATGTATTAGATTTAAAGTCCAGGTGTCCAGAAGCACCATGAAATCGTCGGGACATCGTCTAGGAGGAAGCCCATCAAGAACATCTCCGATGCGCAAAAAATCGGGCGATGCTCCTGTAGATGATATCCACGTGTCCAGGAGTACCCTGGGATCGACGGGACATCGTCTAGGAGGAAGCCCACCAAGAGCATCTCCGATGCGCTAAAAATCAGGCGGTGCTCCTACAGACAATGGCTGGGTGTCCAGGAGCACCCTGGGATTGGCGGGACATCGCCAAGGAGGAAGCCCAGCAAGAGGATCTCCGTTGCGCAAAAAATCGGGTGATGCTCCTGTAGACGATGTCTAGGTGTCCAGGAACACCCTGGGATCGACGGGACATCATCTAGGAGGAAGCCCACATATGAACGACCGTGTATCGCTAATTTGGTGGCTTTTGATTTTATTTATTAAGAAATGACTTTATAGCTCATCGACGTCACGTATAAACGGCCGCTTATCGCTAGTGATGTCATTTCGATCAAATGAATTAACAATTTAATAGCTCATCGGTGTCACGTATGAACAACCGCGTGTTGCTACGGTAATTTATGAGAGGACAAAGAAAATAAATTTAATGATGAAGATTTATTGAAATTTTGAAAATATTATTTTACATATTAATATCCATGAGAGAGAAAGATAAATAATTTATTGAAAAAGAAATATTACTTAGCTCATCGGTGTCACGTATAAACAACCGCGTTTCGCTAGTGTAATATTTAAAGTATTAATTGCAATCGATTGTTAGGTCACCGGCGTCACGTATAAACGACCGTGTGTTGCTAGTTAATCGAGTGCCAGGACTACGATCCGAAGCAGAGCTCTTATGACCTGTAGGCTCGGAGCACGCTCTTTTATAGTCCTTAGAGGACCTTTCCTTTCTCTTTCTCTCCCTTACATTGTGCTTGCGGCCGCGGCGGCGCGACGCCGATCGAGTGGGGAACACCGCCTGTGACGTCAGAAGCGGACCGCAAGAGAGAAAAGCTCCGCTTGCAGGTGCAGCGGGGGCAAGAGAGGTTGACGCGCGCCGCTATTGGAGAGCATACCTGCGACGTCACAAGCGGAGCGCAAGCGAGAGGGGTACGCCGCGAGAGAGATAGGCGCCGTGAGGAATACGGCCCGGCTGACGCCGTGAGCTTCCAACGCCGCGTAATATTACTCTTAACCTAAATTAGTTATTTAAAAACTAATTATCGTATTTACAAAACGCGAATAATCAAAATTTCGGGAATCTTGTCACCTTTCATTACATAATAATTTAATTAATCAAAGTAAAGAAAAAAAATAATACTTTGTATTTTATTCGGGCGTTACAGCCCAATGAATGTTTTATCATAAAAAAGAATGACATTTCCAAATTGCCTTTGTTTAAAAATTTTTCGAATTCGCCTTTATTTAAATGCTCAGCAAAATCATGTATATTATTCGGGTTCACTGGGAAGTAAATATGATGCCAGTTAATCATACTACTCCTAATTGATTGTAAGCTAACTTTTACAGCTGCTGAAAGAAATCTTAAAACATGGATAATTAAATATGTTTCTGATATTACAGTAATTCCTTTCGGCAAATATGAATAAACATTTGTGGCTTCCCGGTAAAATAAAAAAACCCAACTATTGTACTTCAATCTTCGCCCTATCTCGCTTAAATATTTGTGAGTAAATTCGTTTTAAGAGGAAATTCAGGGAGTTAAGGAGAATGTATTCCAGTCATTTAAAAAAATTCGAGACAAGTTTGCAGGACATAAATCTTTTTGCTGGTAACCTTTTGCCCTATTTCGCTTGTGCCAAATGAAAAAGAGCCCTACAAAAATTCGCGGCCTCTCCACTTTTACAAAAAATGATGTTATGCTTTTTTACCATGACGCCACAGAAATATAAGGAAGAGAAACCTACAGCTCACAAGCTTTCATGTAAAGGTCTAGCTATTTACACGATTTTTAAGTTAATTTATTTCTTAACCATTCTTTAATTTCTATTACTTCATCTTTTTCATCAGCAAAACAAGCTGGAGCATGAGGTTCATCCATTCGTGTCTAGAACAGTTCAAAAGATGCCCAAAACGAAAATTTCATAGAAAAATTACAATTCGTTAGAAGGGGGCAGTGGTGGCCTAGTGGTCAAGACGTTTGAGTGCTAAGCAGGTGCCGCCCAAGCGGTCGGGGTTCGATTCCCCGCTGAAGCCGGAAATTTTTCGGAGGTTTTTTAACCAATGAAAAATTAACGGGGGAAGCTTGAAATCGAATATCGACTGCGACTCCTTCGTGTGAGTTTTCCCATGCATGCATAAAGGGTCCGTCAAATTTACACCCTGTGCATGCAGGTTTTTCCTGCACCACAGGTTGTGACTAGCATGGCCTGGGCGAATGCGAGGAGTTGGGGGGGGCTCATTGGTAAACTCGGTTAGGAAGGGCCTATTTGCCTTAAAACAGAAAAAAATTTACAATTCGTTAGAAAAATATAAAAAA
The DNA here is from genome assembly GCA_035586675.1 of Eurytoma californica. Taxonomy (NCBI): domain Eukaryota; kingdom Metazoa; phylum Arthropoda; class Insecta; order Hymenoptera; family Eurytomidae; genus Eurytoma; species Eurytoma californica. The sequence goes on along the minus strand of JAXIUT010026703.1, from coordinate 351 downwards.
AATTTAGTTGCAAGAGAGGGCTTAAATGATCTCGTCGAACCATAATTATCAATTTAATTTATTTGCCGAAGAAAGAGCCTCTAGAAGCCTTTATATGTATACATTTTTTGCCTAATAAGAAAAAAGTAAGAGATTTCTTTAATTTTTCTTCCCTAGAGGCGTAGTAATATCGCTTAAGACTCACCATGATCATTTGCATCAAAATTGCGTCAATCGTCAATAAGCGATAATTTATTTACAAAACTAATGTTTGTATCACCCATCGTAGATTGGCTTTTTGAAAAAATTTTTCATCGATGTTAATGAGTAGAAGTCAATGTATTAAAAATGTGCGACGTTTCGGTAGCTACT
>JAXIUT010026693.1:0-16147 GCA_035586675.1 Eurytoma californica | reverse complement strand
AAATACAATCTGCATAAGGTGATAGCGTAAATGTCGGTAAGGTAGGGTTCGGAAATTTACTTCGGCATCCCCTTAATCATTAAAGATATGTTAGGATAGTGTACTCTATAAGAGAATAGAATAGAAAATCTTATATTGAAAAAATTGATCAAGACGAACCATATAATGATTAAGAAAAAGCCGACGTTTCGACGTTTTAATTTAACGTCCTCATCAGGGCTTGATTTAACTTAATTAGTGCATATTGGTAAGTCTTTCATCAAATTCCATAGTTGGATAATGATATAGAATTTGATGAAAGACTTACCAATATGCACTAATTAAGTTAAATCAAGCCCTGATGAGGACGTTAAATAAAAACGTCGAAACGTCGGCTTTTCTTAATCATTATATGATTCGTCTTGATCAATTTTTTCAAACCTCAAATACCTCCAACGAACGATAGAATCATTTCTACACACAATCTTATATGAATAGAACAGTTATATAGAATAGAACAGTGTACTCTAATATATTATGTGGGAAGTACACTGAAAAAGTGCAGTTTATCTGTAAACACATAAAATTATTTAAAAATATAAAAATGATATATTTATTGTATTTTTAGGTAAAGGGCTGTGTAAAATTATTGAAGGATCAACCGCCGTGCAAGAGCGAGGGTCTGCTGAACGCACTGCGCTACACGACGAAACATCTGAACGAGGTGAACACTCCGAAGAATATAAAGAACCTGCTGGCCGCATGATTGCCGAAGCAGCGCGGCTGCTGCATTCGCACCTGAAGTCACGCGCGCCTCACTCCAAATCGGGGCCCAGCCCCCTCCGTTGATTTTTTTCTTGTCCAAGGTTCATTATTTTGTAAAAAAAAAAATGAAAAAAAGTGAAACCACCGAGATCGTTCGACGAACGAAGTTTCATTGATTCGAATTTACCGGAAATTTCGGGAGGAAAAAAAGAGAGGAAGTGAGTAGGTCGCGCCGCTATTACCGTCGACGCGGCGCGTGGCGTTTTATTATTGTCATTATCGATATTGTGGCGATAAAGGAAGGGTATGCCCCGGCACATCGTACGGCGTGTTTATAAATTAGCGGAGTCGCAAATTTTTCTATATTATACTCGAGTCCTACCGCTCGCCGCGGTCCTCGATGCCTTTTCGCAGTCGTATTCGGATCGACGAATTTTCGCCGAAGCGAAATTCTTGCATTTTTTCTCAAGAAATCATTGAGGAACATTTCTATGTGTGTCAAATTTAATACTCAAAGTCCTAGCGTACAATTGATTAGTCATTTTTGTAAAATGGAATTGTTAATTTAAGCTAGTGGACGCAGCTTCGAGCGAGCCGAAATTCAACGGATTTAGTTTAGGCAGCGGACGAAGGGTAGTCGCAAAAAGAAAACGATGAAAGTAGATTTTTCGAAGATTCGATGCTTTGTTTGAGTCGTTGTAATGTGAAATTTAAAAAATTTCCGAAGATTTGTACCCAACATTTTTATAAAGATTTTTCAAGCACCAGACAAGTCGAGCAAAAATTTAATTAAGTCTTCCCATCGAGATTCGACTCTTCTTTTCTTACTTTGAACACGTATGATGTGAATTTTTATATATAAATACTCTTCGAGTTTGTTTTCTGATCTATACATTTATTTTTAATATATTCGAGTATTATGCGTATAGTAAGTGACTTATACCATAAGAAAAGTGATTGTCTGTAAAACTGAAGTACTCTTTAAAAAATTACCTATTAGAACATGGTTATTGTGTTGAATGAGCATATATTATTAGTTCGTATTATTTATTAGAAATCTGACGAAACCAACAATTATTGACATCTAAACGAGCACGTAAAAGTTGGTCCGAACTAAACAGATTTTTAGCTACCGTTTTCTCTGTTATGTAGCTGAATAAGTGGATTAATTCATAAACCGTAGAAGGAAATAAAACAAATTAACGAGTCATTGAAAATTGTAAGTGTAGGCTGAAATTCGAAGTTAATTTAAATTTATTGACTATATGGAATTTAAAAATCAACGCCTTGATAAATGAGACAAAGAAAAAAACCAATTGTAAAACAAAAGCAGCTGCAAAATGAATATAACAGAAATTGAATAACAAATTTATAGTAACACAATTCGATTATACAAAACTCTGAAACTGCCAAGAACAAAACAAGGAACGAAATTCACGACGACGATGGAAGTGTCGCCGCCGAAGTATTGCCGAGAACCAAAGACGTATAAAGAAAAAAAAAGATATTGAGATACTCTCCTGTACATTTTGTAGAATCGTGCAAAAAAGTGGAAGTTTAACCGATATATTATTAATCTATAAGTAAATAATGATAATGTATATCTGTACTATTGCTATTGCAATTCCGAGGATTACTCCTGTAATGCAAAACGAACGTGTTTTCCTTCGAATCCGAAATAAAAAAAGATAGAAAAGGGCGACGAAGTTGTGATAAAGAAAATAAAAAGGAGGGACGAGATTGTAAAATAATTGAAAAATTATTTTCTGTGATGTGCGTGAAATTTGTCCGAGCGCGGGCACCAAGTGCTCGTCTGTGGGAAAGCGAAGGAAAAAATAGACGATTACAGCGAACATGACAAAATGAAAAAAAAAAAAAATAAATAAAAACCTTCTTTACAATCTTACCGAATTTTCGATTGCATCCAGAGAACTGGAGTTGTAAGACTTTGTAGATTAAACCGTATTGTAAATCACGTTGTACTGTAGCGACCTATTGTATTCGATGGACTTTTTCGCGTTTTTCCAAATTCGACTGAGCACTCACACACTGTAATTCCCATCCTTTTGTATGTATAAAAGTATAAAAAAATTGTTGATTGAAAGTAAGCGAAGAAAGGGAACGCATATACATTTTACCTGAAGAGTAAAGGGGCGTGGAAAAAGGCAGGAAAGTTTTCTTCGAAGCACTGACTCTGTGTGTTCGAAAAATTCCTACTCTCTACTATTCTCTTTGTATACGCGCACAAATTTTTCCAGTCTGCCTGTTTCGATCGCTATTTTCTAGTACAGATGTATCACGAACGTCGCTATCAGCAGCGCAAAACCAGAAAGTCTTGATGTTACAAAAAAAAAACACCCTATCCCCTTTCGAGTTTTGCGACCCGCAACTGGTGTAACGACAGTGTTGAATTTAAAAAGAATAAAAAACAGACAGTAAAGAGTCCATACTAATGTAAATGAAAAGATATTGATTATGTATTAGAAAAAAGTCTGAGATGTAAAGCTTGGAAATATACACTAAACTATTCATAATGATTTCAAATTATTTCAAATTATTTTCCTGTTTTATTTTAGACAATAATTTGTATTGACATTAAGAGATTTATGATTTTTAAATTACGGGCAATGATTATTTACAAATTATATTATAAAATTTACCGTTAGTTACAAGATACTGCGTACACGTGTTAAAAATATAAATTTATAGCTGAGAAACGATAGGAAAATCGTATTTATGGCCCAAAATTTACTCCGTCAATCTCTCAGTACCTCGCATGCTCTCTTCCACTTTTCCGCCCATCCGCCCTCTGGGATACCTGCTATTCACTATCACTCATAAATGAAATACTTATACTGGGGCAATAACGGCACGGGTAAGAATTTTGTACCTGACAGTAAGTTCTATTCTCAAATTGCTGCCTTTGGCGTTCTGCTGAACTTCATTGCTGATTTTCAAGTGAATTGTTAGTAAATCATTGACTCTCATGCCGTATATTGACAGGATAATTGCATTGGGTACCTGCATACAGTCCCCTGCACTGTGAAGCATTCAGAGCTGGCAAATAGGTATGCACGGTATCATACTTTGAAAGTCAACTTACTTTGAAAGTCAACTTATTTTGAAAGTCATGATTTGTAAGGAAATATTTTGGTATTGGAAATAGCGTCTACTAATATACCTGCTAGTAAGGACCTGAGCGTCTAAATTTCTATTCCATTTTCGTGACATTTTTAAAATGGGCTTGTATAATTATGACTATTATTCATAGCATATTAAATTCTTTTAATATAATGTTGTTTGATGTTTCAGTTTTGTCATATAAAAATTTAACAATTAAAATATAGAATAATTCACGAAATTATTAAATACATTGCATATAATCAAAATAATTAATTAAGTAATTCAAATATTTTAAATAGTTATTCAAAATTGTTGAAGAACTTTATTACACCAATATACGTACTTTCCCAGGTAAACTGACAATAAATAAACTAATAAAATGGGACCTTGCGCAGCGCCTCGTTTTTAGAGTTCGCACACCTTTGTGCGAAGCTTATAAGCTTCTGATTTAGCGCTGTATACCAGGTATATACCGCTACCCGGTCAAGAGGTAGCGGCCGAAATAAGAGCCCAGAAAAGGATCCATAATACACATCGGGCGGCATAAACCAGGGAATTAGCGCTATGTACCTGGCACCTAAACGCGACCCTTTTCTCCGCCTCCACGACGACGGGTCGTACGGCTGAGCGTGACATTTGCGAGGCGTTGCGGTACTGCAGTCGCACTGGGGCAGCAGCAGCCCCTTACCGGGGAGGGTGGGGGGAGGCAATAAAATCGGAGCTCTCCCTCCAGAAACAACATCCCCTCTCTGACCCTCGGATTTTCGCACGAGGCCCAGGAGGTGCCGGCCCGGACTCGTGTTGTCGTAGTCTGTGCAGATCGTCCGACGGAGCAGCACTCAGCTCTCTACGATTTCTCTCCAGTAAGCAAAGTTCATTCGTACACAAGCTTCGAACGTGAGCAAGTTTCGGACGGACAGTTCAAAGGACTCGCCTAGTGTTGACGGCGCCGTTTGTTTTGAAGCCGCGAGGCCGACGGCCTGTGAGTACCGGTAAACGAGCGAGCCCCGCGGCCCGATAGTACCCGCCAATCTCCCGATTTCCAGCCGGTGGCTGAGCGCGATGGATCTGGGCGAGGGTAGCTCCGAGAAGCAGGGCCTGATGTCGACGCTGCACAGCCTCTTCTCCACGACGAATCCGTCCGTGAAGAAGCTGATGGGCTGGAGGCGGGGCGAGGAGGAGGCCAAGTGGGCCGAGCGGGCGATCGAGTCCCTGGTGAAGCGGCTGAGGAAGAAGCGCGGCGCCCTGGAGGAGCTCGAGCGGGCCGTCAGCAACCCGGACTACCCGAGCAAGTGCGTCACGATCGCGCGCAGCCTGGACGGCCGCATCCAGGTGTCCCACCGCAAGGGCCACCCCCACGTCATGTACTGCAAGCTCTGGCGCTGGCCGGACCTCCAGTCGCACCACGAGCTGCGGCCCCTGGACCACTGCCAGTACCCGTTCTCCGGGCGGCACAGCGAGATCTGCGTGAATCCTTACCACTACCGCCGGGTCGAGAACCCGAAGCTGCCGTCGGTGCTGGTGCGCAAGGCCAGAGAGACGATGGGTCTGAACCCGCTGCCAGATTCGGCCGCCGAGGCCGAGAACACCAGGCCCACGGTCTCCCAGAACGTCACGCTCTGCTCATTCGACAACTCGTACGCCAAGCCCGAGTTCACGCCCGAGCCCATGGAATACTGCGACACGACTATGAATTTTAATTCGTGTATGAACGAGGTAAGAGAGAGCTTTGTTTTTTCAAATTGGCATGCGAGAAAAAAATGTATTTTCACGTTTTTCCTGATTGATCGGTATAGTCTCTTTCAAAAATTTACTAGAAATATCAAAAATTTAGCCTAGTAGATTTTGCAAGAAAATAATTTTATTTATATTCCGTGCGTAGGATAATACCTACACATACAATTATATAGTAAAGTTAGTAAAATTTATTATTTAGTTAAATTAGTGGCACAGTTTAACATTAAATTTCAAAAATTATTTCATACATTTATTTATATTATTTTATATATTTATTTTAATTTAATTAAACTTTTGATCTTTACAAAAAATTAAAATGAATGATATAAAATGAACATGATCAAAATTAAATGAGTAAAACAAAATTTCACTTTTGTTTAAATATTTTTAAATATTTTTAAATGTGCTTATAAAGTTTATAATTATAAAGGAATTTGAATTATTTTACTATTTATTAAATGAATCTAAATTCACTAAAGTTATTAATTTTAAAAGAGCTTCAGAACACTTCATAATTTCCTAATGAAGCAAAATGAATAATCCACCCTCTAAAGTTGAATTAGTGAAAAACCACTAAAATTAGTGGAATTTGCTGCACTAATTACTTAATAGTGGAGTACTTTTCACTATTTTTTTGGTGAAATTCCACTAATTGTAGTGGTTTTTCGCTAATTCAACATTAGATAGCAATAAATTATTCCATTCGAATGAAATATTATTACATTACATTACAGAAATAATTGCGCCTTAATGATAGCTATTAGTTATTAAAATGTTTACTTCTTCACACTACGAGACCATAATATTTTACAATTTCGTGAATGCATTAAACATAAACGAAAAATAATAAACATCTAAAAATTCGTTTTATCATTAGCAGCCAATGTTCAGCCTGGACGTGCAGAACACGACGGCGGTCGCGTACGAGGAGCCGAGACACTGGGCCTCCATTGCGTACTACGAGCTGAACAGCCGGGTGGGCGAGATATTCAACTGCGGGCCGCGCATAGCAACGGTGGACGGGTTCACCGATCCCACGCAGGACACCGGCCGCTTTTGCCTCGGCAGCCTCTCCAACGTGACCCGCAACTCGACCATCGAGAACACGAGGAAGCACATCGGCCGGGGGGTGCAGCTGCACTACGCCGCCGGCCAGGTATTCGCCGAGTGCGTATCCGAGCAGGCGATTTTCATCCAGTCCAGGAATTGCAATTTCGAGGCAGGCCTCCACCCGACGACCGTCATCAAGGTGCCCTCCGGCGCCTTCATCAAAATCTTCGACAATCTGCTTTTCAGCGACATACTTGCCAGGACCGTGATGTACGGCTTCGAAGCGGTTTATGAGCTTACCAAGATGTGCACCGTTAGGTGAGTACCCTCTCCTTTTTTTCTTCGAACTTAATTGTCTTTTGGACACGAACCCCGGGGTCCTTAATCCGGAGCTCGGAAATCCGTTTCGGCGCTTCCGCAACTTATTTATTATCGGACTAAGCGAATTTTCTTTTGCTAACGTAAATTATTTTTTTTTTTTGCAGGATGTCGTTCGTAAAAGGTTGGGGTGCCGAGTATCATCGCCACGACGTCACAGCAACGCCCTGCTGGATCGAGATTCACCTGAATGGGCCCCTAAGGTGGCTCGACAACGTTCTAACGGGAATGGGCGCCCCGCATCATGCCATAAGTTCCGTGTCATAAATCTCGGCGTGTACACCTTAGGCGTAAGGAAAGGCGAAAAACCGCGGAATTCGGAGGAAAAGTAAGCCCGCCGAAGCTTACGAGGAAAGTGCCGGATCTCCGGGTCACGGATTTTCTGTGGGAACTTAACTGCGTCTGTGTATTGTTAACATCATATAAGCCAAGGTTTTAAATCCTAAAACTCAATGGTTTTCAAGCTGAAGGGATAATACTGATAAGTTTCCAGCGTTAAACTATTATACGATAAAATCTTATTTCAGAAATCTCACTTGAGATCTCGTATAATATTTTTAAGCGGGAAAGAAGCTTTGATATTAATATCCTTAAATCAGTGTGTACTTTTTTTATTCTTCCAACGAATATCCGTGATACCGAAAGACGATAATCCGTGATTCGTGATCCAGAAGTGATACAGAAAGACAATAATCCGTGATTCGTGATCCAGAAGTGATACAGAAAGACAATAATCCGTGATTCGTGATCCAGACACTCTCCCAGATAGAGAATAGAGTAGCGTAATTATTTAACACTAATAGAGTGATTTTTCGGAATTTCACTCTTTTGTATTATTAAAGTAATCAGTAAATAGTGCATGTATATTCAGATAATTAAATATTTTGCGGCTGTTATAAGAATAAAAAAAAATCTGTTTTTAGAGTATGAACTCGGCGATGTGTACATAAACATTTGACGTTTGGAAAAACGTTCGACTCAAAATATTAATGTGTGTCTACGTATTAAAAAAAAAAATCTGTTTTTAAAGTATGAACTCTACGATGTGTACATAAACATTTGACGTTTGGAAAAACGTTCGACTCAAAATATTAATGTGTGTCTGCGTATTAAAAAAAAAAATCTGTTTTTAGAATATGAACTCTGCGATGTGTACATAAACATTTGACGTTTGGAAAAACGTTCGACTCAAAATATTAATGTGTGTCTGCGTATTAAAAAAAAAAAAAAAAAAAAAAAAAAAATGTTAGCGATAAAATTTTGAATAGCGAATTCAAGTTAAAGTAATTATTAACTAGCGATGACCCCTTTCATTCGCTAATTTTCGGTCGATTGTATTATAATTAACACCAACATATAAGTAGCAATAATTTTCCTTATTATTTTTATATAGCTCTTAACGTTCATTTTATTAATACTTTTAATAACAAACTAAATTATTGTATTATCCTCTGCAATGTATACTGACAGTTTTTTATATTGCCTTTATTATTCATTACTACATGTTTCAAAATGTAACACACAATCTTTAAAATAAAATCATTGTTTTCAAATTATACAAAAATGTAATTCGAAAAAAAATTCCAACCTTATATTAATTTGTGAAAGACGTAAATAAAATCTTAATTAATGCAAAATAAATTTACATATCTTTCTATTTATAAATTACAAAATGATTTAAATTAAAAATGCTTCAAGTTGCAAATTCTAGAATTTAAATTTAGCGTCGTACACCTATTAAGTAGTTACCAATTACCGGTAAAGTAGAAATATGACTAATCGGAACGGGATGACGTGGAGTTGTAACCTGCAGCTGCCGCGTAGCTGCGTAGTGATCAGCTAATAGTGATCCACCCGTTCAAAATGTCAAAATAACGCAGTGCAACAACAGCGGAGGCAAAATGAGCGGCAGCAGGATGAATCCGGGGGACCAGCAGTTCATAGACTTTCAGGACTTCCCGAGCATGGACACCGGCCCTACGGCGCAGGTGCACGTCGACCTTGGGACTCCGAATCAACAGCTCTTCGGACACATGCAAGACCCCGGCTCGGAGATGATGCAGGACCTGCAAGGTTTTCCTGGACAGAAGGACGGTACGTGCATTCGATAGATCTGTTTCATTTTTATCTTTTTCCAGTGATTATTGCGCCTTTAAAGTGCTTTTGTTGTGTGATATCACTTGAAAATATTTTTGTTTGAGGTTAGAATCAGTGACGTTTTGGAGTAATGAATTTATTGTCATTTTTAGAAAAGGCTTCACAAAGTTTTTGGACTATCGAGTATTATCAGAAATTCTTCAATGTAAGCACAAACGATGTTATCGAGAGGTTAAAAAGGTCAATGATACCTCACGGAGTAGACAATTATTTGATATCGCACATAAGACCAAATCCAGATCTTTACGGTCCATTTTGGGTATGCGTAACTTTAATCTTTGCAATAGGAATAAGCGGAAATCTGGCAAATTATTTCCAGACAGCAAATAATAGTAATATTCATTGGAAGTATGAATTTCATCTTGTTTCGTATGCTGCCACTTGTATATTTCTGTATGCTTGGTTGTTACCTCTTATTTTGTGGGGAGCACTGAAGTGGTCGAAATCTCAAGAAGAAACAGCTGATCATGAATTAATAGATGTAAGTTTCATTTCTTTTTACTTGTTTATATACTAATTTTATTTTAATAATTAATTTACAATTTCATGCTTTACAGAGTAATAATGCAACAATTGGCCTTCTGGAGATTCTTTGTCTATATGGTTATTCTCTTACTATATATATTCCAGTAGCATTTTTATGGACAATACAGATAAATCTACTACAATGGTCACTTGTGATAATTGCAACTATCTTGTCTGGCGGTGTTTTATTAAGGTCTCTTTTACCAATTATTCCAGGTACTTAATTTAGTTCCTTTACGATATTTTTAATACATAATTATACCTTACTTTAATAATTTTTTTCTTTTTTTAGGGAAACAAAAACCAATATATATGGCTGTTATTTTGGGAATGCATTTAATTCTTGCTGTAGGATTTATGCTGTGTTTCTTTCATGTTCCAGATACACATGACATTCCTAACGCAACAAGTACAACAACATCAACAACCACTACTACTACAATTGCACCTGCGAGTATTAAAATCAGTCCAGTTGAGAAAGTGTAGCAATATAAAAACTGTAAATTATTACAAGCAAGGCTGACTAATTTGTGACTGCGAAATATCAGCCTATTTTTTATTACAGTCAAAATAATGTAATTATTACTTGCAAATTAAATAACACAAAGTGATCAACAAGTTTCTACGCATAAAAAAGAAAGTTAACCTTTGATTAGTACTGTAAAAGTAAGTAATTTGTATTATACAATTTTTTATTTATTTATCCAGAAAATAAATTTTTTCAATGTTATAAATGTGTTTAAACTAATTATTATGCTAAATTTTAGATAATCTTTGTAAATGAATTTAATAAAATTTACCGTTTATAATTGATCAGTAATTTTACTCATAATTACAAAATTATTATATTTTATTTTCTTTTATTTCATTAAAAAAGAAGATACTCTTGCAATCGTAACATATTTAGATAAGATACTCATATTACGAGCAAACATTTTCACAGAATAGTATGAGTATTATTATGAAATTAATATATGCTTGATTAGCAAAATAATCGTGATATGAATATATATATCTCTTATATGTGAAATCACTGGAATAATGGAATTAAACACAGAATATTATGACTACAGAGAATTAAATCAAATATTAATGTATCTGCTTCTGTATAATTTTTCATTGAATGCTAGAAATTTTTTGCAGTCGAGACAGAAACGTGTTAACTCCTATTGAATTTATTTTTAAAATATTTAAAAAAATTCATAAACAATAAAAGATAAACATACCTATGCAATTCTCAGTACTTTGATCTGACGGTATTCTATTTAAAGTAATCTAAACAACTATAAAGTTTTACATTTACTGCAAACCATTTCGAAATTTCCATTATAAATGCTTCATGCACGTACCTACATTGAAAAGTGAACTTTTAAATGTAGTTTTCAGTATACTTTGAAGTTAAAGTTTTCTTGTTTCAACCCTAACTTTTTCATTCGCTGGAACATTCTTAAATTAGTGTAAATACTATAGAATAGTTTCATAAATATCCAAAAGTGAATTGTTAGTACAGTGTATTTACAATTTTAATGGTAAGGGTATTTACATTTAGATAACATTCAAGTGTACAGAATAAGAGAGAAATTTGAGTTTCTCTGAAAACTTTGTTTTTGGTTGAAAATAGTTTGTTTTATTAATTTATTTAATTAATTAAGGTATTTCTACCAGCAATATTTTTATGTTTTATGAAGATAATAGTGTCTCTGATTTCTTTTTACAGTATTTATATAAATATTATATTAAAATCTAACGGTAGCATACTGTAATACATCCAAATCTACAAAATTTTCTCATTTCTTTTAAAATAAATAAAACATTCACACTAAATTAATTCCAAACATAAAAATTACGGCTTTTCCGAGTAACTTTTACAACCCGGTGCGGTAATGTTTACCAAATAGATCACTCGATCGCAAGATTACTAGCCACAGGTAATTTTTAACCCGATAATCGATGGAACGCCGCGCCGCGAGGACATCGGCGCGCGGGGCGCGGCGCCAAACGCGATTATTTCCCCGCTAATTGGCATGTTTACCCGGCAATTTCGCCGCGTCGTCAGCTCGGCGAGTAATTTAATTTGATCCGCGGGGCGGGCTATTAGGCGCGACTCCTTCCGCCCGAGCGCCGCGCTGATTTCCCTCCGCCCCCGCGGAACTTCGGAAAAAGACTCGCGCGATAAGTTCCGGCAGGTTCCGGGGTAATTGAAACGAGCGATCAAACGAGGTCCCGGCTTTTATGCGGCGCGCCGCGCCGCCGAAGCTCCTCTTCTCTTATGCTGTAAATCTGAAGTTTTACGACCGCGGCGAGGGGGTGGAGGTTTCTCTTTCCTCTTTTTACCAGGCTTGGATCTTTATGACTTGCTGTGTGCTTGGTTTTTTTTTTTGAATCGTAAAAAAGTTGCGCGAAATCCACGTCCTTATTGGAATTTTCATTCAGGATGTCGCGCCTGTTTTGTACGCTGCAGGGAGCATTATTCAAATTTTTATGATAAACTTTGCGCTGTTTCGTCTGCATGACATTGTTGAGCGGGCGAGTATTTATTTTTGTCGGATTTTTTTTTCGCTGTGAGAATCGTAAAAAAGTTATTTGACATTTTACTACCCTTTTTGATTAGATTCTTTTATTTGTTGTGTCATTTTAATGTACAACGTTTTTTATACAAATGCATAACATTTTAATGCATGTTTTTAATCAAATTTTCGGAAATGTATTTTTTCTGCTAATACATTTATTGCCCTATTTTTAATTGCATTCATAAAATTTACAATTTAAATATTTAACTTTTCTGAAATAAAGTGTACTTATGTTATAAAAATGTGTATGTACACCGTTTTTATATAACTTGCACTTGCGTGCAGCTGTTATCTAAATTATTTTGATAATTAATTCATGGTTTAATAGTTCATATAATTATTGTATGCGAAATAGCGATATATTTACACGATTAAATTAACAATGTATAATTAACAAAGGAAGTTCCAATACGTTCATATATCCGAGAGATTAACTAGCAATTGTTATTCGCAATTACATACACATTGTTATAGTTAATTAATTCGTTAGTTACAGAGTACACACTGCAGCCCAGATCTATCCCTTTTTTAGAATAGACACTTCAGTTCAATCTTTCAGTTTTATGTTCGATATAGCAGCATGAATTATGAGCGATAAAGATTACTTATGTAGAACCATAAACGTGCGGAGATCGTTTTATCTATCAATTATACATAAGACTTGAAATCTATTTTTGTTCTCTTAAATTAATAAAGAGCAAGTCCCGGCATAAAATTCGATCTCAGGTTTGTGCAGTAAATTCTAGCGTAGTCCTTACACCTGATAAAATTTTCTGCTAGGGATTTGCAGGGATGCATTTTATACACGAGGTGAAATCTGACGAATTTATATGTCATTGATTTTTTCGTTAAAAGTGCAAATACCATTTCGTTCGTAAATAATAAACAGATTGTACATATGATCCAGAACAAATGCATTTCACATTATTAACATTAACGGTCGAAATGTACTATTATAGGTAATAAGTATGAAATAATAATAATAACTGATGTATAATGCACAATAAGCGCAAAATATAAACTTTCCAAATATTAAGTAAATAAATAAATAATTAAAATTACTTATGTTACATATATAAAAGGACCTACTACATGCCGTTTTAATACAAGAAAAATAAATGATGATTATTTTTCAATATTATGCAAATCAGACGAATATAACGGTATATAAAAAAGTTTCTTTACGATTCTTCCCAATTTCCCTTCTACCCCTTCAATTTTCCACGGTCGTTAGTGCAGCATCATTGTCTTACTGTGATGTCAGAGCTCCGCTCGTAATCACCGATTAGGCACGGCTTGCTCTCGGATAATATCTCTCCACATCTCCCGGCGCCCCGTAACTCTAATTTCTCTAAATGAAAAAAAAAATTGAAAAAAAGTCTCTCCCGCACACCCGATCGAAAACAATAGTCCCCTCGATTCGGCTCGTAGCTCACGGCGACACACAAATCCGCAGCTACTATGGGAAGGCGGGTCGCGCGTGCGAGCGGAAATTAACAGGCGACTTCCGTCAGCGAGTGAAGAGCGCGTCGCTCGCGTCCTCCGAGTGCATATGCGCCGCGCAGTCGTGCACCCCGAGTCCTCGGATGCCAGCGACGCGACATTCCGAACGCAACCTTCGGCCGAATTCCCCGATAAATCGCGATCGCGGCCGGTAATTTATGTCGACCCGCGCTCGGGAGCCGTGCTCCATTTTCTTTCGAAGTGAGTTTATTAACGCGACTCCTGGGGGCGTTTCCCCTTATTTCGTTTCAATTTCGATCAGAGCCGTTCGGCGCTGGATGTTCGAAATTTCGAGCTTAAGGCGGGATTGCGGAGCTTTTGGGAATTCTTCGTTAATGCTCGAGGCAATTGTCGGATCGTAGTGTATTTGTAAGAGGATTGTTTCCTCTTTGTTGTAATAATGGATTTAAACTACGATTCAAGAACAAATTTATTTGAATTCACGTAATTATACTGAAGTCAAGAAAATATTTCATTTTATAAAATTACAATAATTTTTATGAATTAGATATAATTTAATAACTAAATAATTTTTACATTTCAAGAAAATAATTTCTAGTAACTGGTAGTCTGTTTCGGATTACTTTGGTAAATATTTTATAATAGGCATATCGGGAGTGCATTTTGATTTTTATCATTTTCTGAAAATTTTGAAATTAATAGTCTGCGTTAAAGTTTTTGTATTTTATATATGGGTAGATTTCTATCTTTTTATTTGATTAAATAAATAATTTAACGCGAAAATGGAAAATACGTCCTCATTGTTTTAATTCTCGAAATTTTAGAATAGGAGATGGACAAAGTAACAATTAAAGTAATCCTGATTAGCCTTAATTCGACTGGTCATTGTTTTCGCAGGATTTCCTAAATACATACAAAGGAGCAGCTCACTCTGAAAGCCATTTATACTAAGTTCGTTTCTATATCCAAACTTTTTCCACTTTAAAAAAGAAAACAATTGTACAATACCTAAGTTATACAATAATACACTGTTTGATGCTTCCCAAATAAAAAAGCTCATTTTATCGATTTTTAGATATACATTCCAATCCGAAGTATGTTAAAAGTATTCGAAACGCTTGTCGAGTTTTAAAGCCAGGCATTTTTCCTAAATAAACGGATTCCTTAATTCA
Source organism: Eurytoma californica (assembly GCA_035586675.1). NCBI lineage: Eukaryota > Metazoa > Arthropoda > Insecta > Hymenoptera > Eurytomidae > Eurytoma > Eurytoma californica. Next base: position 1,227 of record JAXIUT010026693.1, on the reverse strand, counting down.
TTAATACCCCGGCCCAGAAAAATACTGTCGGCAAATAAAAAGGAGAAAAGAAAGCACGGCGCCGAACTACTAGAGACTGGCGAACAAGGAGGGTATAGAATGAGGGATAAAAGTGTAGCCATCGTTATGTTATTCTGCATCGAAAATTTCTGCTCAAATTATTTCAGCGTGTTTTCTCGTTACACTGGAGGAAGATTTTTTCAAGAATACAAAACATCGAGAAATTTTGAAATTTTTTATCGCGAGTTCTTGCTAATTCAAACTGGTGAGGTGTACAAATGGTGAAATTATCAGTACTACGAAAGCACTGTTATTTTGATAATGAAATTTTCTCACGTAACTTCATTTCGTCATGGATTTAAAAAGAAAAAAAGAAAAATGCGTGCTAGAAAGAAAGAATATTTGCTACAAATATTTTCTCTCTATTACCTGTATAGATGAATACAAAAGTAACCAAACACATTCTTCATATCAACATGTAGGTAGTTTTTAATAAGATTTTTAATTTTTCTCTTCAATTTTTAATTTCTAAGTTCAATTGTTTTTCAAAACTGATCCTGAAGTAATACAATGAAAAAAAATTCGTTCGAACGTGCCAATTCAAAAGTGTATGAAATTGACTCGTTCGCTTTCATCAAATTTCGATTTCGAGTACCTCCACTCGTTCGAAATTTCAACACCCTTCCGCATTATTACAAACTATAATTGAAGCTCAAAAAAAAAAAAAAAAAAAGAAAAGCTATTCTCTTAAGGGGCTATGGAACCTATAGCCTTTTCATTCACTTTTTAATCTGCAAAAAAAAAGTATTGAATTAAAAATTATTTTAACGTTTGATATTAATATTATATAACATTTCCTATAAATTAATACCCAGATGGAGTCATAACTCCATCTGGAACCCTGGAACCTGAGATATCAGTTGTCGAATATTTTGCCCTTTCACGCCAACTGCAGACCACAATTTTTAATTAATTTTAATGAAGCTGGTTTTAAAATGTTTATTAAGGGTAAAACATTCTTTTTCTATTTTTTTTTTTGGTAACAAATATGTAAAAAAAATGAAATTTTCATTTTTAATGTGATTTTTAAGACATCAGGTAATTCATAGAGGAATAAAAAAAATTAACCCATAGCGTCAGCCCTAAATGGAATAAAAAATAAACATTTTAAAACCAGTTTCATTAAAATTAATTAAAAATTGTGGTCTGCAGTTGGCGTGAAAGGAA
>JAXIUT010026682.1:0-16151 GCA_035586675.1 Eurytoma californica | reverse complement strand
TTGAGAAGCATCGCTGAAGTTCTACATTAAGTACGCAGTATCTATCCTCTAAATATGAAATAGTGAAAATTAAAGAATTTGATAAAATTATTAGTGAAAGTTAAGAATTTTCACTTTTTCACATTTATAGATAGTATTATATACGTAAGGCTTGCATTTGTTAAGTCAATTAAGTTATCACTTCTGCCGGGGGTCCCGAGACCCACACTGTTTTTTTTTTTTTTTTTAATATAATTTTGAAGTCTTTATAAATTCTCTGTATAAACAAATTAGGGGTGATCTGTTGTTCTAAATATTGCTGAAAACATCTTCATTTATAATATTTAGTTATGGCGGCTATCTCGGATATTAAAACTTTTTTCTTGATTTATTTTTCTTTGAAAGTCTTGATTCGCCGCGTCAACATGTTTGAAACTTTTTTTCACACTCTATTATTAAAAATTCAAATAAAATCTGTAAATTTTAGTTAATAAAGTTAAACTGCTCGATCGTGATAACCGAGTTGTACTGTTTGCTATTTAGAGAGCAATGTTCATTTTTTTCAATTACATTTTATGTTATAGACCCACCCTATCCCAATGCTCAGGCCGATGGACAATTCAGCGCATGGGACGATAGAGCAACACGAATATTAATGATGCAGCGTTTGGAGATGGAGGAGAGATTTAGACAAGCGCGGAGCCAGCAAGAGCAGGACATGCTTTGGAATTTGATCCTTACCGATCTCTACATGTCTGGATATCACGACTTTCTCATAGTAGACCTGATGCGATTCTGGGAATTTCAATTTCACATTTACAAAAGCATCATCGACGGCTTGACCAGCGAAAGCCACACCGACACTAATTGGCAATACTTCGAACCAATGGACAATGTATTTAAGGGCAGTACGTCTGATGTCCTCGTAAGTACTCTTTTGAATTTATACTTTTAGGAATTTAGTTACAGACTATATCGTTTAATAAAACGAATATTCGTGTTGCAGAATCCTACGACGACAATCGGAACTTCTATTCTGGATCACGACCGAGATATAGTACCGCATGTGCCCGTGCAACCACTTGGTATGCCGGCTACGACTTCTACAGTACAGCCTGTTACCGAAGGAACGTCCACCGCGACGGATGCAACGGCTGCTGCGACTATCGGTGGCGGTGATAATCCAACCTTGCCAACTCTGTCCATCGCGCAAACAAATGAGATAAACAATGAAAATATTCCTTTGCTGATACCAACTGACGGAGTTGGTGAAGTTACTCCTGCTGTTGCAGATGCTATTGCTTCTCCCGTTGATAACGCAGCCAACGGAATGATGGATCTGGGATCAATTCAAGGTTTCACCTTTTTTTGTTTCCAATTTTTCAATTATGAATTAAAGAAAATGATCGAATTAAAAACAACTTTCGATTGCTCAAGTGTTACCTAGATTGTTCAGAAATGAACTTAGTTCACTATTATAATAACGAGAACGCAAATTTTAATGATTACTTATTTGTACAGTTTTTATTGTAAAATTGTATTGAAATTTATTTTCGTATTTATGTTGGTTTTTGATGCTTTAGTTTATTTAAAACCATTAATTTATACAATATTGCTGAATTAAACATAATTAAATTTACAACGGATTTTCGAATTCCGTTATAATTAAGTATGCACAACATACAATTCAATACGTATTAGAAGCGGACGTCTGCAGAATTGATATCTTTATCTAAAAAATTATTTTCTATGACGATATTAATTAAACTACTGTTAAATTTATAGCCGCTTTACCATCTGAACCTACGGGTACGAGTATCCTGAATGACGTTACCAGCGTGCCGGTGATAACGGCTCAACCGGACTCGCTGTCCAAAATTCTGACGGGAGACGGCGACGTCGTGACGACTCAACCGCTGTCGATGGGGCTACCTAGCACGACTCAGCCGCTCGAACCAATCGACGACAGTAACGACGGGTGCTGCGGGGGCGACGGCTGCTGTGACAATGACGGTTGCTGCAGAGATGACGAATGTTGCGGAGACGACGGCTGCGACGGCTGCGACAGCTGCGACGGCTGTGATGATTGCGACTGCGATTGTTGAGAGAACTCGTTGATGCAGTAATACGGGCAGTTGTACCGTTTGTGCCAAAGTGAAATAAGATATTATGTGCGAAAAAAATGTTTCTCCTCCACTTTAAAAAAAACTCGTCGGTATTTACGAGTTTATTTTAGAGATTCAAGCGATTTTAAAAGAGAACGTAGTATTGTGAATGAATATATTCACTGCTGAAGCACTGCTGAATTTTTACGTGGAAATACTTAATACTGTACATAATAGTCTTATTTTTGTTTTTAAAAAAAGTTTTTTACTTACGAGATTATATGACAACACTTGCAATACTATAATTTTAGATAAATCAACTAGTAGAACAGTATTTTGACCGATTTTTGTTTTATCTTAAATCGAGAATATTAGTAGGTTATTTTTATACTACCATTAATCATTATTTTTCAGTTGGAAAAGTGGGAAATGTGAATAATATACAAATAGGTATAAAATATTCACGATGAAATATTTTTCAATAAAATAAATCTTCCTGCAAATTAGAATGAAAAAAATAATAATTATTGATAGTTGATAAAATAGTTATATGTACTTATTGAAAGTTGATAGAATATCTTAATTATATAAATAATTATATAAAGAAAGAACGAGTATATAATGCGAAAGAAAGTACAATACATGAGCGATGTATAATAGAGCACCTTGGTGATTTAAACGTGATTTGAAATCTTTTAATCATAAGATAACACACGCGAGAGTGAGATATATATATTTTTAGATCAAGTTTAAATCACCTAGTTACCCACTATATGTAACTTGCTAATTCATTGTAGCTTCTGTTCCAATTTATATACTGCTCTCTCTGAAAATTCGAAAATTTGTAATTTTATTTATTTGACGACATAAAATCAAAGATATTTTTTTGAATATTCTATACTTCTAGATAATGGTGAATTTTTAATAATGTATATTATTTTATAAAATATATAAAGTATTAATTTTATACATTATATCACTGCAATATTCATTTCCTACATAAAAAGAGTAAATGTAAATTCATAGGTCTCCGATTTTATATTTCAAAATGGGTAATTATCGAAACAATACTAATATTAATAAATTTATATTAGTATTACGCAAGTTTTTATGTTCACAATTCCAAACCAATATTAAGTTTAAGTTTACTAATTAAGATTAATTAAAATTACTTATCTATATTTACAGAAGACTCGTACAAAAAAGGAGCAAGTAGATCCTTCGAAATACCTAAGAGCGAGCTTTCATCGATAATCTGCATTTGATAAAATTTCAGCAGTGAAATCAACTGTAGGCAACTCCGAGTATGCTACCGCTGCATGTTAACGACGCGATCTCTTACCCCTACAGAACGCAAAATCAGTCGCTGCAGTCAGGTGGGTACTCATTAAGTATTACAACTTTTCTTGTAACAAGCTCAATGTTGTATTCAAAGCAGATATTATTTTCTGGTTTCAAAAATATGGAACGTCGCTTTAAAAATGGAATTAAACAACATTATCGCAATTCCATGGTCTGTCTTAGTGATTAGCTTTTTAGTTTAATGTACTATTACAAGAAAATAAATTTACGGTATGATATTAAATAAATTTCCTTTATTTACTTCTCTTTCAACGCTAATTAATAAAAAAAAGTATCGATTTGAATATTTGTACAGTTGGCGCACGCGTGCCGACGACAACTGGGTCGCACTGCCCGGGCTACGCCGTACTCGCGACGTCGGTTTAGTATTTCGCTCCCCGCGCGTGCGCTCTTTCTACTCATTTCAGTGAATGGAACATCCCAGGCAGAGCCTACAGTCCAACTTGGGAATTGCTCTGTCGATAAATCGTAAATCATATCAAACAACAAAACGACATACTCTTTCGTATTATGAACGCTGTGTACGATGTGAGTACAATGTTTAAGTGAATTCTTAATTAAATGTAAGCTAAACAATATTACAAATTCTTGATATATATACGAATATTTATTGTTTTAGTTTGCCTGTACTGATAGATGCAGTTTACATCTTTCAGAAAGTTGAAAGATCTTAAAATTTATACCAGTAGCCCTGGAATAAACGTATTTTGCATATCCGGAATTAAAACTTCCTGTGCATTCCTCAATATTTGCAATCGATAAGCAGACGAGATTCGGGAGTGGCTTAAAGAACGTGATTACCGACGCAATAGTTCGTGCCATTCCTCCCACGTGATGAGGCGAATATTTGCGACGGCAGCCGCACTCCGCCCTCGCTAACTGGATCGGAGCGCCGACTGCACTGACGGATATTTTAGTCTTCGGAGCAGTCGGCCTTGCTGTTCACCGCACACTGTCACAAGTATGCGCTTTCTCGGATATCAGTGTCGTGCGCGTGTTAGTTCGCGAAAGTGAAGAGTGGAGGACAGTAGACAGGTGGGGAAAAACCACCTGTGACAGTACTATCAACAGGTAGTAGGTACCGTCTTATTGCATAAATAAACTGGGAAATTATTTTTCTCAAGTACGCAGTGGATTTGTTGCCTTACACAGTGGTCGTCTAGGTGACTGTCCAGTAAAAGCCGAGTTTGCTTTTGAAGTTGAAGTTAATTATTTTATGTTTTTTTTTCTTTAAGGGAAGTAAATTAATTTCCCTTATAATTAATAGTAATTCTAATTTTATTTCTTTTTATTTTTTTGTACCTTCTAAAATTTGTATATATTATTATAACATTACTTCAAAAGTATGAGTTTATTTCAAAAAAATAATTCCGATTAATTTATTAATTTTAATTAATCTAATCTTGCTATACTAATTAATATTTATGTAATTTGATATGTCTTCAGACAGTACAGAAATCAAGCATCGAGTATTTACCATCCAGCGTCTAGGATGGCGGATCTTCCACCGTCTTACAACGAAGTTGTAAATAATCCTCGGATTCAAAGAGATCAATCCTCGACGACTCCGAGCGCACCCCGACTAGAGGCTATCGTCACGAGCCCTGATCTAGGCCATACGCAAGGGGAGCAGCCGTCACAACGAGGTTTCTAAATTATTTCTCTTATTTTTAAACTTTGTTTTGTTTGATCTTCAATGCCACCTTACTTTTGTTTATTTTCCTAAAAATTTTATTTATTTATATTCTGATCGCTAATTGAAATCCTTTTTGTATGAACAAATTTTTTTAAAATTTTTATGTCCATTAAATATAACAAATAAATAAACAGTATCTTCGTATTTATATATCCTTAAATTCAATAAACGATGATATATGAAAATTTGGAAGAGAGAAAAAATCATTTAATTTAATTTCGCGTATTTTAAGAGCCGTGTAATTTATGATACAGGTACAACCTACCCTTATGTTCATAACGACGGACGATTCATCGCTTGGAATGACACGGCGACGGAAATGTTAATCAGGAATCGTTTGGAGATAAACGAGAGATTTGAGAGAGCGCAGAACCAGCAAGAACGAGACGAACTCTGGGACATAATCTTGAATCAACTCCTTGTGGCTGGATACAGCTTCGCACGGATTGACTTGATACAGTACTGGGAATATCTATTTTATATTTACAAAAGCATAGTCAATAGTTTGTCTGCTGGAACCCAATCCGATCCTAATTGGAAGTATTTTGAAACAATGGACGTTGTTTTTAAGTACAGTACTAAAGCCCCGGTAAATTTACTTTTGTACACTTAGGAATTACTTAGGTACTGTTCTTTTCTTATAAGCATACTTCTTATTGTACTTTCGCGTTGCAGAATTTAAATTCATCAGGTCAAGGAGATTATGCTGCTGCTGCTTTATCTCCTGCGACTAATACCTTTGGTGGACTGACGAATCTTGGATCAATTCTTGGTATAAGTTATTTTTATTTCGCTTTTTACTTAGTGATAATTTGCTAAACAATTACTAATAAATTTATAAAACCGAATAACTGAAGAGAGAAGTCTTTAGGGTAATGGTGAAATTATTTCATGGTATGGATGGATTTATTAGTAGAGGGATTTTAACAAGTATCAATCATTTAAATTTATAATATTTAATGCATTTAATAATCATCAATAGACACCTTCATTTAGTTGAATTGATTCTTATTATATTATACTTGTTGTTAAGTAACTCTTGTATAAGTTAGAAATTTTAACTATAAAAGTAGACCATGACAATATTCGAAGATGGACTTTCTAACTACCTATTTTCGAACTTTAAATATACACTAAAATATAAAATTCTATTTACAGATGCCTTACCTTCTGAACCAATTTCAAATACCTACAACGGCATTCAAGGTGACTCGGTGATAACATCACAACCGATTCCAGGGTTAAAGATTCCAGCAGAAAACAGGGACACGTACGTCCCAAATACACCAAGTAGGCAACGTGAGGACGACGAAGAGTGCTGCTGTTGCTGTTTTGGATGTTGCGATGACAGTCCCGTCGGATATTCCGGTAGAACTGGCGGATACACCAGCCGCAACGACAACTACAACACTTTCAGCCACTCCGATGGCTATAATGATGGATACACTACCGACTACTACTGCCACACCAGTGGCCACTCTAACGACAATAACAGAGGCGATGGTTGTTGTGACTCTGGCGGTGGTGGCACCGACGATGGCGGTTGTGACACAGGAGGTGGTGGTGGCACCGACGATGGCGGCTGTGACGCAGGAGGCGGTGGTGGTACCGACGATGGATGCTGCGACTCGGGTGGCGGTGGTGACGATGGCTGTTGTGATTCCGGAGGTGGTGGCTGCGACGATTAGGTATTCAGAGAAATCGATGACGGCGGAAATGATTCAGTGAATCACTATATTAAAGTACCGATACATCAGTTACTATAATACTTCATTGAGACTTTTGCGTACTTGATACAAATAGACTTAATTTTTTCAGTTTTACTTGGAACAATAGTTTACGTTATTCTAAGTAAAAAATGTGGTCAGCCTACTTAAAATGCTCTGAAATTTTTTGTCAGTGTCTAAAATTTCATAACTTGAAATCAATCATAATACTTTTGTGAAACCATAATGTGTTCACGGATTATCTTTGTAATAACCGACACTTTTATGTTTAACAATTTTTATGGCTTAAGATATTTTTCTATAATATACAGTTCACGATGTGAGATGTGGAGCTTTATAATATAGCTGTCATAGAATCTTCACTCCGCGAATTGATCATTGCTTGACAGTCGCTCTCATGAACTATAAACCGAATCCACGTTATTCGCACTAAAGTTAAATTATTCTATATCTTTGAGAACTGATTAATTAACTATATATAGTATAAATAAGGTGTGCCATATGTGTAAGTAAATGAATATAATGATGAAGAATGAAAGTAATCAAGCGATTTAATTTCTTTTTGTGAAATGTTTAAACATTAAAGCTTAGTACGTTCAATTTTTATTAGATTTTTTTTTATTTCAATTTTATTCGATTTTTTTATTTAAATTAACTTATATTTTATTTAAGTAAAAAATAACAAATAATTTATTAATATCATACACGACGTTGGAAGCAAAGAAAGTAGAAGTAAATATTATTATTTTATTTTTTTTAATTTTATTTGTATGTTTTTTTAGAATAATTTGTTATTAATGGGACCAGAGAAAGATATTTTTTATGACATCGATAAAGTTAGTAAAGCTCAATTAAAATTTCACGAACCGTATGTATTGTAGTTTCTGTGATCGTATGTATCTTCTTCACTAAAACATGATAAATTCTAAATCTTAATTACTGTCTACGTGATTTTACCTAGAATACTATCATATCTAAGAAAATACTTATCATGGTTGTTACTAATCAATGAAAATGAGATCATCGCAGTTATCAGAGTGTGCGTCCTAGTAAAAAGAACTGGTTTGTTAGATATGCTGTAAAGTGACATTTTGCGTATATTTTCAGACACAAAGGACGATAATCAAGGTAATAAAAAATGCATTATATTATTAATTTACTTGTAATTTACAGCTACAGAGAGTTTTTGTTGAAATTAAAAACTAATGTCAATAATAGATTGTAAAATTTTGCGAGTAATTTACAACAATATTTTATATACCACAAAATTTTGAGCATGGAATTACATTTCCTAAGCTGATGTAATATGCACTTCATTTAAAATTGTATACATTCCGGAATAGTGATCAAATTATGATTTATTATATTATATGTTTCTCTTATTAATTTAATTTTTTTCGATTGCTATTATATTGTAACGAGATAAGCTTAACATATTGACAATTACATAATTTTCTTTTTAACATCAAATTTAAAAATAAAACTTTTACCTTACATTTACAGGTAACTCAATTAGTTCTAACAGTACTTCATCCGGAAACGGCGTAAGCAGCATTCATCTTCCGGAATCCACGAGATGGGATCTTCCTCTCTCTTATAATGAAATCTTAAACAGTGCGACATTCCAGCAAAGTAATCAGCCTTCAGGAATGCCATTTTTGCAGTCTAACGACACGAACTCAGATTTCTACAACGGACAAAATCAGTCGCTGCAGTCAGGTGAGTACTTATTGCGCTCTTACCAATAGGAAATTCACATTTTAATCGCTACAAGCTCAGTGTTATCGTGATTAATGATTCATTAATCAGATAATTTCACAGCAGATATTACTTCCAATATTTTTAACAATGTTTTTATCTCCTATTAAAAAATCGGAATTAAAATACATTTATCGCAAAATAGTGACTGTTTTCTTTTACCTGATAATATAAATAAACTTATGGTACAATAAGAATTTCACTTTATTAAATAAAATTTCTACCATTGATTATATGCAGTATGATTATTAATTTCAAAGTACTGTTACATTATTATTACAGGTACCTATAAACTTGATTGAATTTTTCGTGATTATTTATGATATTTAATGAATACTACTATAAAACTGTACGGGTGAACAAATTTTACACAAGATTGGTGTAAAATATGATACTTTTAATACATTATTTTTTTATTATATATATATATATATTTTTTTATTTGTTTCATTAAAAGTACTAAAATATTACTTTCATTTACAGATATGACACCATCTGAACAAAAGGAGGCATCAAAAGAGCCGGTGATAACGAGCCAGCCAGAGTCGGTATCAAAGTTTACGGAATGTGGCGTCGTCACGTCACAACCGTTGCCGTCCACGATACCAATTCCATTTATTCCGATCGTACCGAACGATGATAGTAACTGTTGCTGCTGCATTAACAATGATGGTTGCTGTATCTGTCACGGCTGCTGCTATCATCATGGAAGCTGTGGTTGTGATGGAGGCTGCGACGGCTGCGGCGGTTGTGACGGCTGCGATGGCTGCGATGGCTGTGGTGGTTGCGATGGTTGTGATGGTGGTGGCGGTTGCGACGGTTGCGCTGGATGCGACGGATGCGCCGGTTGCGACGGCTTAGCCGGTTGCAGCTGCTGAGAGAAATCGACGACGGTAATTGGCAACTGTGCTTTTCATATAATAATCCTTTGTGCTTTTTTAAAAACTTGGTTTGTAATTCATCCACAGATTTTATTTAATAAAACACTGACGGCGACGATTTATCTCAATTCTAATGGTATAGATCACCAGTGGTCGGCTGCAACACTAGTGGTCTCGCCAATAACATCGTTGGCTTTGACGCCAGTTTAAACCTACTCCAAAGGTGATAATATGCCTTTAATACCTAATGGACGTAGGATTAAAGTTCAGTATTAGTAACGGACATCTGCAATGGTTGTGACAATGTGATCGGTGGATCACTGGCGGCTGTAAGATAGCTTACTGATTCAGGTGTTATGATAGTAACTACGAGTAGGTACATTTTCTGAGAGAAAATGACAGTGGTGGTAAAAACGAAGTATATATCTCGGCGTAAAGCAAGATTATTTTGCTGAGTTTTTAATTTATTTTTTGTATAAAGATGAATTTGTTGGTCATTATGTTGAAACTAGAATAAAGCTAGAATACTGAAAATCGTTGCTAACATTTTATTTTAATTAAATTAACTATTAGCTTTATTCAAACTTATAAAAAAAAGATTAGGGTAAAGCTTTACTTAAAATCGACAAAAAAATTACTTATAATTAAGTTAAAAAAAAGCATTTTCATGCAAGTGAAGCTAATGTTTAGACGAACTTTATTAAAAATTTATTCAATTTTAAAAAATTTGTTGGTCAAAACTTCATAAAACATTGTAGAAATATACAATCTGTATCAGCTATCTAAAAATGTTTTTCTTTTACTAAATTTGACTAGTACAGTTTGTATCGGATCTTTATATTAATATAGTTTAAAAACTGAATTTTATTATTATACCGATGACAGGGTGTTTTTTTTCCTAATCTTAGCGCGTTTTAGTTTTTTTGCTTAAAAAGTCGATCGCAAGTGCAGTTTATATTTTAACAGTTTGTTGAAGACGCGCAAAGTTTTTTTTACGTAATATATGATAATACAATTATTATCACAGTTCTATATATAGCGCCACGGATGTAAATTTAAGTTTTCCATCGTCGCACGCGACTCCGATTTTAATCTTTGTCGGTATAGTGCACGTGTGTATACTTAACGCAGATGCGTAAGTCGGCTTTTATTGACAAAGCAAAAATTCCGTGGAGGGACCGGTTGTGCAGTATCGTTCTCAGAGTGGGGGAGTAAGACACTGTAGACGAGGTATAGGAACGATCGGTGGGGTCACGTGGGATTTTATATCTTTAGCTCCACTATATAAGTACCGCCGGGGCGCCGGCTAGGCGGCATCATCCACTGAGCATCGCGGGCGGTGCCCGCGGGAATCGCCACTCACGTCACCGGATTCAGGTCGACCTCGACCTATAATATAGCACTCGTGCGTTCTTGTTCCCCGTGAACTGATCGTCACGGCCAGAGCCTAAATATTACGTTACTCCGATTTGAAAGTCGCTCTGCTGGTAAACCGTCAATCGCATCTATATAATAGACTACTCGCAGATAAAAAAATATTGTGAATTACTACTGAATGAGGTGTGCAAAATGTATAGTAAATGAAGACGTACAGTACTAGGTACTTTTATAAAATTTAATTCAAATAACTTTACGTTAAGTAAGTGCCAAGTGTTTCAGAACTTTTAACCAATTGTTGATTATTTCAGTTTTATACTGATAAGGTGCAGATTGTATATTTCAGAAAGACATCTTTCATATAAACATTATGTGCGTATTCGAAATCATCCATCCCACACTGCCCACGCAAGTCAACGCGACATTTAGGAGTAGATCGTCGGATAACCCTCAGTATATCTCCTTATGTGTTTAAGTTTATATGGTGAATTTGCAAAGAATTTAGCATTAGACAGAGGCCGCCGCAGTTGTTAACTCTGTGCATGTGCCCCACTCCGCAATTCGCTTTCTCGCGGATATTGGTGTTGTGCGCGTACTCCTGCATAGCACAAGTAAAAATAGTAGTGGAGGATGTGAAAAATGATGGAAAAACCAGCGGCCACTGTTTTGATATTAATTACGATCGGTCTCCGCGGTGAATCAACTGGGAAATTCTAGTATTATAGCGCAGTGAGGACGCTATGGGTTCGTTTTGAACCAGTGCAGTTGCGTCAGTTATCTTGCCGCGGCTAAAAGTTTTCTGCGGTTTGCTTTTGAAGTTAGAGTTGATTTTACTTTTCGCTTAACGAAAAAAGAATAGGATCGAAGATAAAACTGCATTCTTCTTTTTTAATTTTGTTGTAAACTTATTTACGATTATTTTTGATAAAATACTTGAATAATTTTAAACAAATTAAGTTTTAAAATTAATTTATAAAATTTAACGTTTCTTCAAATATTTGGAAATCAAATTATACATAATGCAATTAACATTTATATATTTGAATTGAATTAATCATTTTAATTTTTTAATTAATTTTATCTTACTATTTTAATAAAAAACGAACTAAATCTATACATGTTTTGCAGAATCCGTATCAGGCGAGTGTACATGAATCAAGCAACTAGTATCCAATGTCTACAATGACGGATTTTCCACCATCCTACGAGGAGGTTGTAAAAAGTCCGCCGATTCCAAGAGATCAATCCTCGGCGGCTCCAAACGCACCGCCACTGGAGTCTATCGCCGCAGTCCCAATCAATGTGCAAGAGCAACCGTCACAACCAGGTATAAACCATGATCTGCCATAACTGCCATACTTTCATATAAAAGAAGAATAGTGTTATCACGCAATTGTTTATCTAGAGATTTCAATTAAATCGGCCAGTGATTTAAATTGCAATATATTCGATCGACGTCCTGCTACTTTCTTTCCAAATTACATTTCTTTTTAATCTTGCTTTATTGTCTATTCATAGAACCTCGTTTTTTATTTTCATTTTTTATTTGAAGTCTTCGTAAATGAAGATTTTTTTTTAAAATTTTTATGCACATAAATTAAATGTAACCAATTCATAAGAATATTTCATACTTTGAAGTGTAACTATTTGTTTAGAAAATCCGAAAATCACGAAAGAATTTATAAAACGATTAAATCTTATTTTAATATCAATATATTTTATGATCTAGCTCTATCCAACCCTCATGCCCAAGTCGGACGATTCAGCTCATGGGATGACAGAGCGACTAAAATATTGGTCGTGAACCGTTTGGATATGAACGAGAGATTCGAGAAAGCGAGAAACCATCTAGAACGACACTTGCTGTGGAACGTAATAGTGAACCACCTCCTCACAGTCGGATACAACTTCGCACGGATCGACGCGATGCAATATTGGAAATATCTATTTTCTATTTACAATAGCATCATCGATGACTTGTACGCCGGAAAATCAATTGATACCACCTGGAAGTACTTTGAACCTATGGACAATGTATTCAAGTACACTACCAAGGTACTAGCAAGTTCACTTTTATACATTTATCTAAGGTACGGTTTTTCATAGAAGAATGTTTATGATATTTTTCTTATTTCAGAGACCAAAGTCAACAAAAGACACAGATTCCGACACAATTAGAGGTATTAGAAGTTTCATTTTGACTTTTTTCTAATCTTATAAGAAATTTGTAAAATTACAATTTTTATAGTGCTAATATTATTTACCACTGTACGCATTTAAATTTATCAGTATATTTCTTTACTTTATAGTTACGTGAAGAAGCTTATCGTATACTGTGTAAATGATACTTATTACACTTATAGAAACAGTCAATCATTTTTACACCTAAACCTGTTGAGATAGACTTACTTTATAATAAACTATTCTCCTATTTTAAATAATTAACTAAAATATTTACAGAGGTCTTGCCGTCACAACCAATGTTTTCAATTGTCTACAATGGGATTGAGAGTCAAACTGAGCCAATGACAACGCCTCGCGAGAATGGTGGAGTAGTGACGACTCAGCCGCGATCGACAGTGCACAGATATACTCCGCTCGCACCAAGTAGTAACAGTATCGATGAAAGTCGCTGCTGCTGGTTCTGCTGGTTCTGCAATGAATGGTGTGATGGATGCCGCGACGTATTTCGCGAAGGATGCTGCGCCGACAATCCCAGCGCATATATCGCCAGAGCTTCAGACACAGGCAGAACTGTCGGCCGTAATACCGACAGGACTAATGATTACATCAGTCGCAATGATGTCTATAACAGCACAGTCTATTCGATCGACGAGCTTACTAGTGGACTCAGCAAAGACACTCATAGTTTTAACGACGACGGCTATCACGACACCAACAGCCATTCCAACGACAATAGACATGTCTTCAACAGAGCCAATGAATGCTATAACACCGGTGGTGGCGGCCGTGGTAGCAGTTATAGATATCACGATGCTGATGGCAGCGGTACCAGTTACAGCCATCATGACTCCGGCGGTGGCAATACAAGTTATAGCTGCCATGATACCGGCAGCGGCGATACCAGTCATAGCAATCATCATTCCAGCGGCGGTACCAGTCATAGCAATCATCATTCCAGCGGCGGTACCAGTCATAGCAATCATCATTCCAGCGG
This sequence comes from Eurytoma californica, assembly GCA_035586675.1. Taxonomy (NCBI): domain Eukaryota; kingdom Metazoa; phylum Arthropoda; class Insecta; order Hymenoptera; family Eurytomidae; genus Eurytoma; species Eurytoma californica. The sequence goes on along the minus strand of JAXIUT010026682.1, from coordinate 2,088 downwards.
TGGTACCAGTAATAGCAATCACCATACCAGTTATAGCTCTCATGATACCGGCACCGGCGGTACCAGCCATAGCAATCATCATACAAGTTATAGCTGTCATGATACCGGCGGCAGCAGTGCAAGTCATAGCAATCATGATACCAGTACCAGTTATAGCTGCAATGACACAGGCGGCGGTAGCACCGATTATGGCTGTAGTGACACAGGCGGTACCGACTATAGTTGCTATGACACTGGTGGCGGTGACGATTAGGTACCCGGAGAAAATGACGGTGCATTTTCAGTTGCACATTCTGTTAAAGTGCGGATCTCTTATAAATACTTTTTTAGTACTTATCTTTTTGTGCGTTTTCAAATGGATCTGATTCTTTTAGTTTTACTCGGACAAATGAGTGTAATGCTGTTCACTCTTAAAAAAAAACATAAATAAAAACGTTAAACATAAATAAGATTCTGCAGAATCTTTTACTGATGCATTAAATTGCATAATTGATAATTAATAATACTCTGATGAAACGTACTATATGAACTATGTGGTTACAGATGTTTATTTTTTTAATAACAGAGTACTGTTTTCTGTTTTACAATTTTGATGCCTTATAATATTTTTCTACAAAATAAATCTTTAGGCAAGTTGAGTTGTTAAAATATGATACTAAAATCTTATTCATTTTATAAACACTAAAAATAAATATAATATATTGTTGACTGATTAATCAATTTTATCGTAGAATGACTGTGATGTGCAATATATATAAGTTAAGATTTAGTTGAATGAAAGTTCAGTTTAAGTTTCCTTTATAAATTGCGTAAAGACTTGCGCTTATTAATTTCATACAATTTTTATTTGTTTTATTTATAAAAGAAAAATAAAATATCTTAAATATTATAGCCTTCGCATAAACATATTTTATATTTCCGATTTCACTTCCTGTATTATCCACCTAAATTGTAAAAGAGCTTGCCACGTACGCGCGGAATTGAAGTTTATGTCGATCCAGCCTATCGGTAAATCATCGCAGAGGCTGCCGTAGAAGCTGCACTAGACTGCAGCCACACCGACATGGATGAACGGCCCTGTTGCTGCTATAATCGCCGTGGCTTTAAGTTGCTAGCATATTAGTATTGTGTGCTTGTACCTTCGCAAAAGACGAGGAGGGAGGGTGTCAGATACGCGGGGAAAATGGCATTTTTGTTGGGTTAACGCATTGAGAATGATATATATTCGAAGGCCCCAGATCCAGGGCCTATGCATAAAATATGTTAGCTGTAGCTTTGTGTAATAAAAATCGAGGTAAAATTGTGGGTTTCATCTACATGTAATTTAATACAAGATTGTTTTTGTGGATGTGTATTTAAAAATATTTAGAATTCCAAATGTACTATTTACTATTCTTTAATCAACTTTTACTTAATTTAACAGTTGCAATTACATTTCACTTTATTCATTAACTTCTTGATTTCATTTTTCTAAATATTCAAGGAAAAATCAAGTTGAATAATTGAAAAGTAGAATTTTAATGCAAAACAAACTAAATGTCTTTAATTTTCAGGACCACCAGTATAGTAAGAGGAACACTGCAGTCATGAATTAATCCAGCGCCGATAATCTGTTAGTATCTTCGATGGCCGATTTTCCACCATTGCACAATGAAGTTGTGAAAAAGCAATCGATTGAGATCAATCCTCACTGATTCCGAGAGCACCATATTCGGAGGCTATCGTCACGAACCTATACTATGTGCAAAGCCAGCTTTCACAGTCAGGTAATATCTATTTACAATCTCGTTGTTCACGAGCTAACTTTATATAGGAAGATAGATACTCACAAGTATTTGAATTCCTTTATTGTCCTCGTTTTTGTTGTGTAATCGCTTGCAGTCCGAAGAATGTTACTTATGCAGTTAATGGTTTGTGTCACTATTTGTCGACGTTGACCTCCCGATAATTAAGATGCTCCACTCGTAACAGGAAAAACCTCGTAGGCTTTGAGATGAAAATTAATGCATCTATTTCTATAGTCTTATGTGTTTAACTTAGATTTCAAAATTATATATTTCCTTGCGAATTAAGAAACTTGCTTTATTC
>JAXIUT010026661.1:0-16152 GCA_035586675.1 Eurytoma californica | reverse complement strand
ATTTTTTAATAAATTAGCTTTTTAATTTTTTATTTGTTTTATATTTATATTCACTTATCACTTTTTTATAATTAATTTACTTCACTATAATTTATTGTTGACATGAGAAACATCAACAATAACAGAAGAAAAAAAACAAAAAGTTCAAAAGATTATGAACAGACAACTTATTTTACCCTGGACGTAACACAAGCTACAAGCTCTTTTTGAGAGCGTTCGAATCTTTCAATTTTTTAAGTAACCAGGCGGAAATAATTTCTTGCATATAAAACTTATTAATTGATTGTTATTTTTAATAATAGTTATTAACTTTTATTAGCTTTTATTAAAAGTTTATAATATAGAGAATTGTAGCTTACAAGCGAAGTGCTAATAGCTGTTATTAGCTTTTATTAGCTTTTTATTTCAACTATAAAAGTATAATTTTATAAATAAAGGGTTTATAAAACTTCTTAGCTATTATTAGCTTTTATTAGTAGTTTTTAATGAAAAACCGAACATTTTTTATGAAAAACAAAAAAATTTTCATGAAAAAACGAAAAATTCTGATGAAAAACTGAAAAATTTTGATGAAAAACCGAAATGCAATTAATTAAAAATAATCATTACTGCCAAATTATAAGTATTATAAATATTTCTTTGCTGGAAATAATGACTTATAACAGCTAATAGTACTTAATAACTTTTTCTAACGATAAAAAATTTCGGTTTGATTGAAAATCAAATAGCTAATGAAAGCTTAAAAAATCTAATGAAAGCTAATAACAATTTTAAACTATTATTAGAAATCCGAATTCTCCATATTATAATTGTTTATTAGAAGTTATTAGATTTTATTAGCTTTTTCTAGATAAGTTTATTTCCACCTGGAGTGTAATAACGTATTTTTACTTTGTTTTTTGTCTATTTTCAAAAATGTTACATTAGAATTTGCAATTTTTTTTCGTAAACTTTAAGAGATAGAACGAATTTTATATACAGCAAAAATACGTCTTTTGTGTGTATAACAAATTTGAAAATATTAAAAAATATGGTTTTGGTTGTTAATCGGACAAAATAAGACAAGATAATTGTTGGTGTATTAAAACAGTGCTATACAAATTGTATACATATTGTAAAATAGAGGATAAAAATAATCAAAATAAAAAAAATCAGACCAAAAAAAGTCGAATTTTTTTTTCTCATTTCTAAAATCTTTTCTGATGAATATATAATATTCGAATAAACAAGCAACATTTTTCTTATATAAATATTTTCTTTATCTCTTATTCTAATTTATAAATAAATTACCAGTATAAAATAGCATTTTTTATAAAATACGCTGTTGATTCGGTAAAAATTGTCCTACAAAGATTTGCAAAACAGAAACCGAAAAGTTTTGTTGACAAATTAATAATAACTTTGTATGTTTATTACTCCATAAAATATGATTTCAAAAAAATCATTAATAGGTATGCAACTTTAAAGATTGGGTACAATTTGTCTACCGGTTATTGTAGTTGTAGTGATCATTTAGTCATTTCAGTCAAATTACACTTATTCAATTTTAAATATTGATCGTATGTACAATAGTGTTTGAAAATTAAAAATCAAAACATACATATGATTGAGTGGATCCATTTTGGTGGGAAAGAGATATTAAAATAAAGTAAAATTTTTTAAATATTGTTTTTATATTTTTTTTTGTAATATTGCTGTACTAATAAGTATAAGTAATTTTTCCCTACTAAGATTTATAAACGTTGCTTAAAAATTAATATTAAATATTATGAAAAACTGTTTTAAGTTCAAAGTCAGAAATTCGGTATTTATTCTATTTTTATGGGAAACAGATAAATATTGTTACTGAAACGTTTTAAAATATTTTATTTATATTTTTTAATAACATTGAAGTACTAAATACGTAGTAAATTCCACCCGCAAATAAGTGCATTTTGTATAAATTAATTAAATATACATACATAGAAAAGTAATTAAAATTGTTACATGTAAATATAATTATAGTATTAAAAATTGTATACAACTTTCAGCTACGAAATTTTATATAAAAAAAATTAGATTTTTTGTGTGATAAACTAAATATACTTTAATCAAATTTAGCAGTCCCATCATTTCCATAGAAAAAACTTTTCAACATTTATTTTAATTTTATATTAAAATGAATACATTTTATATTTCAAGTAATTTTATTGGACAAAGTATTTAATTTGTTGATAAAATAGCGTTTTTCTCTTAAAATATTCAACAGTTATTATTGCGCTGCACACTAAATAATTGAATTTCTTTTCCTTTTCATTGTTAAATTAAACAAATACATCTAAAATTACAGAGATATTATGCATGTGCTATTGTGAATGCAATTAAAATAAGAAATTTTTGAAATTAAAAAGTAAGTAGCCCGAGAACTTTCAAAATAAAGCTATATATGGCTGATTCAAATTGCAAGGCCAAATACCGACACAATACAGTACATCGTTTTATTCTCCCAGCGAACTGTACAACTTCCATCCGTTGAATTATCCCAGTAGCACGAACTCGCAGTATGCAATCCTGCTCCGTTCTTTTGCATGATTGTACAAGTGACTATGTACTTGTATGGCTTCTGAAGCTTCGTCAAGTTTCCAAGGCAACTTTCCACAACATTAGAAGTCCATTGATTCACTTTGCTATGGGAATAAACATTTCCTCCAATGGAAACTTCAATCGCTTCCTTGATAATCTTACTGACGTCGTCCACAACAAATTGAGTTTCTTCTTGCATATCCTCCATTGTGAATGTGTTTGTGACTAGGTTACGTGTAAAATAAATTTAATTATATTCCACAAACAATGCCGTATTTCTTCAGAGCAAGAATTTCTTTTCTGCAAAAAATATTACTGCATCAATAATTGAAAATCGTAAAATAAATGTTATTTTTTAAATTCACTAGTAGACATAGACATTTATTAAAGAGTAATATCAATTTTAGATTAAACAGCCAATTATAATTGAGAACAAGTATTTAGATATACTTCGAACGTCTTATTTTTTTTTATAATTAAAAATGTTAATAAGAGGTTATGACAATAATTGTATTTATTTATTTTGATTAATTATATGCCATTTTGAACTCAATACTTACAACATGTTTAGATCATTTTATATTGAAATCATAATTTAATCTGGATATGCTTAAAAATCTAAATAAATAAGTTACACAGACAGTAATGGTGAATGATCAAACATTTACTTCAAAAAAGTCCAAACTAGTATGTAAATCACACATATATGTAACACATACGACACACCTGTGCATATAAACATAGCCTAGCCTAACCTCAAATTTACAACTCTGGTAGCGGCAAGCAGAACTAAATTCAAAAAATTCAAATTTTTGTAATATTTAATAATTTAATAATTATTTTGTAATAATTAAATAATTTAGAATTTGCATTAATCAAGAATCAAGATAAAGATATAAGTTTATAAGAAAAAACAAAAATATACAAAATTAAATTATTATTTAAAAATAAAAAGTTGTATCGCATGCATTTGTACCGATAATTTAATTATTAGCAAAATATGATTTTTTTATATCTACAAAATTATATTTGAAGTTTAAAAAATTTAGATTCTGTAAATAACAAAAAAAGGTAAATTCAAACATACAAGCCATACATTTCTTTAAAAAAATCATATATATGTACAACATATTGCTTCAAAAAATTGCACAAGACATCATTGTTTGAGGCGATAATTCTCATTAGGCTCCGATTTTTTCGATTTCATCCGGATCCTCGGCATTGAGATAATGGATTTTTTTCTTGAAGTGTCGTTCGATATCTTGGCATATCTGCATGGAATGATTCGAGTCAATCAAGTTTATGGCTACGCCCGATTTTCCAAATCGGCCTGTTCGACCAATTCGGTGCAAGTACGTTTCGCAGTCAGCTTTTTGATTCAGGTCCATAGGAAGATCGAAATTAACGACTATTGTCACCTGCTCCACGTCAATTCCTGTGAAACAACCATTTCACAATTTTTGTTCACGTATTCGTTCAGCTTTAAAATTGTAGTAAAAAATATTATAAATTGTAACTACCTCTAGCGAGAACATTGGTCGTAATTAAAACTTTTTCAAGTCCTTGTCTAAATCTGTCTAAGACGCTGATTCTTTCTTCCACAGTCAAATCTCCGGACAAAATTGCTACCGTATGCCCGTCTTTCGTCATTTTATCTGCCAACCAATTTGCCGTTTTTTTCGTCTATAAACAAACAAAAAAGATGTAGTATAATTCTTAATTAATTGTTACCCTTTAATGATAAAAAATTCTTTTTCGCAAAATATCTCCTGAAATAGCAAATCTTTAAATACAAACTTAAAGTTATTAATTTTTTTTATCCATTCACAACAAAAATGTTATGGTACAAAAAATACGTCTAGGCTGGGCCTGCATATTACCGACTTATTACGATTTTATGTACCATTTCATATTTTAGTTATTTACTTAATATCTTTTACAATCATAAAAATTAATTACACATAGCATTTATGGTACGTCCAACACTAGAGGATGAATGCTTCATACTTCTAATAAAATTTAAAATATAAATCGTACGTGACAAAAAATCATTGCTTGACCAATGGTGATAACTCCGTAAATATTTGTAATGGCTTGGTACTTTTCATCTACATCACGGCACTTGACGTAGTATTGTTTTATGTTATCTAAGCTCTCTTCTTCTTTTTGGAGTCTTATTATGGTCGGATTGTTAACAATAATTTCAGCAAAGTCCATTACTTCTGCTTCGTAAGTGGCGGAGAAAAACATCATTTGACACGTCGGTTGCAACAACCTGAAAAATAATTATTCCACGATTAATATTTTTCAATTTGATATAGATATTAAAAAAAAAAATCAAACGTATTTTCTTACTTGTGAATTCTAATGCACTGATCCTGATGCCCTTGCGTTGCTATCATTATGTCCGCTTCGTCGAGCACGAAAACCTTAATCTTCTTTATATCAAAAAATTTGAATTTGATAGCCCAGTCCATTATTTTTCCGGGGGTGCCGATTAAAATGTGATCGTCCAATTGACAGCCTCTTTGCACTAAAGATGAAAAAGATAAACATTTTTATTCAGTTAGAAAAATTAAAATACTAAATGTTGGAAATGTAAGTTACGTATACTTACGCTGCTCTCCTTTGAGGGCGAATTTCATTTTTATGTCGGGACAGTATTTTGCCATTTTCGCCGCCACTTCGCCGGTCTGCACCGCCAATTCGTAAGTCGGCGAGAGACAGAGCACCTGTGGGTACGGCTTACTGGTGTCCACTCGACTTAGCATCGACAGAACGAAAGCTGCTGTTTTTCCTGTTCCCGACTGAGACTGCGCTATCATGTTCTGAGGCCTAACAGAAAATCAAGATTTTTTTTCTGTTCATTTAATTATGAATTGTAGTGCTTATTTATTTATATTGCCATTTAAAAAATGTGATCGATATACTATACATTTTTTTCTAAAATCTATTTAAAATTTTTGAAAATTGATACAATTCGGATCAAGTTCAGTGAATTTTTACTGGAACTTTATTTAGATGTTTAGTGAATTTTTACTCGAACTTTATTTAGATGTTTAGTATAATATAGATGATAATAACAGCCAAAATTGATAGAAATTAATTGTCATTAAGTAAACAATTTTTTCGATAATTTAAAAAAAAAAACAAAACGTAATTTCGGATTTCTGAAAAAATAATTAAATTTAGATCAATTAAAAAGTAAACTTAATCAATTAAAAATAATTAAATTTAGACCAATCAAAAAGTAAACTTAACATAATACTATTTTTTTATTTTTACTCACGGACTAGCCAATAAAATGGGCAAAGCGGTTTCTTGAATTCTGGAAGGAGCGTTAAATCCCATCTCGTAAATGCCCTTCATCAGCTCCGGTTTTCTGTAAAGAAACTATTGCATAAAATACCTTCAATTCGTCGCATGTAATCCCTGCTAGAAATGTAGTATTAAAGTGGATTAATAACGATTAAAATGCAATCTTCAACCCTGAATTGAATACATTTTAATTACATTTATTACATTTTAATCCTGATTAATCAATTTTAAAACTACATTTCTAACAGGGATAGAACGTCGTAATCGAGAACATCGAACGTACAGATTCAGCGCTTCGAAAGTTTTTACGCTGTAGAGTGGCGAGTTCGGGTCTCTGCGCTGAACGTCGACGGTTTTCGTAGATTCCACGAGTCCTTTCCTCAAAATTTTTTGATACAGCGACTTTTCCGCGACGGTGACAGTTTCTGAAGCCCCTTGATTGTTATTCTTGTTGTCATTGTGCGTCGGAGCCAAATTGCTCACGCTTTTTTCGATTCCGAGCTTCGTTACCTTTTCAATAAAAGCATTATTAATTGCAAATTGTTTTAAATAACAATTATATAGAGTGGAATAAAATGCTTGTTCTTTTTTTATATGCAAACAATGAAATTTTAATTCAAATGTTTAACAACATTTTTTATTGAATTTGTATTTTATAAATAAATATTTTTGTTATTATATTACTATGTAAAGTATAAAAAAAATGAAAAAAAAATTTTTTAATTATGTATTTACGATTTTAGGGTTCTTTTCATTTATGTATAGTACTTTATCCATTCTTTATCAAGCTTTTTTTTTTATAAAAAAAAAATGAATTATAAAAAAATATTTTCTTTTTCAACAAAAACAAATTAATTTTTCCTCATAATTATTTAACAATAATTTAATTTACGCTTTTAAACTTTTTAAATTAAATGTAACTCACCTGTGACGTTAGTTTATCTAAATGCTCCATAATAAACTTCTAATGGTATACCTAAGGACTCAGCTAGTAAAATCTGTCCGAGTTGTAGCTCTGTATACACATATATTATTATACAGATAAGATAAAAATGTGGCCTATTTATTCATGTGTGTATATACACTTAACGGTAAATACAATCCTAATGGAAACTTCTACAAAAATTGCTTCCCCAAAAATGCACGAAATGAAAAATAAATTCTGGGAGATTCGAGATCGTCAATGTTTGGCCATCATTTTGCGTCTGCTGCTGGCCCTCTACTCTCCTCTTCCGACCGGCTTTGCTTTGTTTGCCTGTGCAAAGTCGTATGAATACTATTCTGCCTAAGTATTGGTGCTCGGGGATACGAGTCGCCGATGTGTTTTGAAAGCCACTTTGCGTCGATTCGCTGCGATGCCATATTCGACTGAAATTTGTAAAATGGAAATTTCTATTATTTGACCTTGAATCTTCCCGCGAAATTCAATTATGCTTAATAAAAATATTCTTTCATAAATGCTTATTTATTGTTATGAGTAATATAATGCGCGTTAATTTATATGTAGGGATATACAAAATAGAAAGTAATTTTTTTAATAAAACTTCGCTAACTATAAATTCGTAGTATACTACGAATTTATAGTTTGCGAAGTTTTTAGTGAATCGTTAAAAATTCCGCGTAAACGTAATTCGCATGCGTGCTGGTGCATTTTAGCAAATTACATATAGAAAGACACATACACAGATATTATTATGTATATGTAACAATATATGTGTGATAGAGGAATGACTTTGTAGCTTATAGGTTAGAATTGCTCCATAAGTGAACTTGCATTGCAAAATCGAATTTGCAGATTTATTCAGCAGAATATTTTACGTTTAGCCATAATAGTACAAATTTAAAAATTTGAAGTGTCAAAGAAAAATGTAATTATGTAATAAGTTTTTATAGCCAGGTTCATCTAGAAGTTATATTGTGTAAAATTGTATTTTAGTCTGAAATTAAGTAACCAAAGTTGCACTGTCAGGAGTGTCAGGTAGACTTAATTTTTAATAATATGTAAGTGTAGCTTAGAAATTTAAAATGTCTAATTTTTTAATTTGCTGAATTTATTCTGCAAATAATTAAAATTTGTTTCATTTTCAAATAAAGAATGGTATAGAAATTTTTTTGATTACATTCGTTAATTGTTATTTTTTTATGTTATTTCAGATTTTATGCAGAGAAAAAGTAAGCTAAAATGGCAAATAAATCAGTTACAGTACTAACACCCAATGGTCGAAGACCAAACATCAAAATTTCGCCTAACACAACTATTTTACAAGCAAGTATTTTTTAAAACTATAATAGATTTTATTATTTAATGCAATACTTTTTATTTCAATTTATAAAAATTTGTTTTAGGTTTTAGAAGAAGCTTGTCAAAAGCAAAATTTTAATCCAGATGAATATGATTTAAAGTAATGTATATTGTCTATTATTCATGTAATATATCAAATGATAATTTTCTAAATAATCGATTTAAATTTTTTCAGACATTATAATCGAGTATTGGATGTAAATTTAATTTTTCGTTATGCTAATATACCTAACAATGCTTGCCTTGAAATGGTCAAATGTAATATTCCAAGAAAAGTGTCAAATGTAACAATTTGTATTCAATTAGAAGATGGAAGTAGATCTACAGGAGAGTTTCCTCCTACAGCTAATGTAGATAAAATTCTTAAAGACTTGAATGTAGGCTGTAGTATAGAAACTGTGGTTATTATTTATATGCAAAGAGAAGTAAGTTATTTAAGCATATTACAATTCAAATCTTTGAAACTGATCTATTAAACTGTAATTGTTATTTTTAAGATTTATGGTAAAGAGTTTGAAACTGTAACATTAAAATCCTTGGGATTAGGAAGCGGCAAAGCTCTATTTAGATTACTGCATCGAAATTTAGAAAGCCTAAAAGAACAAGCTCATGTGTATGTACCACCACAACCTAAAGTGCCGAAAACTGAAAAAGATGAAGAAAATAGGCAGAGATCCAATGTAAATCTTTTAAAAAGTAACAATTTAGATCCTCTTTCTGTTATCAAAGCAGAAAAGCAACAATCGCAGAGTAATGTTTGCGAAGAAAAAACGTACGAAAATAAAACAGAAGCAGTTTCAAATATTTATTCAAATACAAATGAAAATAAAAAAGTAGAACAAGAACCAGTGACTCTTATGGAAGTTGATGAAAGTAAACCAGTTGAAGAAGAAACTAAAATTGCTGCTAAAGAAGTATTTGAAGAACCAAAGGTTGAATTTGTGAGTATTTCTCAACTATGAATATAAATTTATATTATAATTCAATGTATAAAAGAAGGACATAGTATAATAAAAATTATTATTTTCAGTTGGGAGAAAGAAATGCATTACTGTTCAATCAAGCAGGTGCCAAAGCAATACACCAGGATGATATTCCTGATTCCTTTTTTGAATTGACTGTAAAAGATGCACAAGCACTTTTGCGAGATGTCAAAAAAACTCAGTCTGTACTTGAAGACTCTCCTCTTATGACATCAGCGCTAAGAGAGCTTGAAAAAGATAAAGATAAATTAAATCGCTTACACAAGTACCAACAAACAATTATTAGAATACAATTTCCAAACCAGTTGGTTCTTCAAGGACTCTTTAAACCACTCGAAACAGTAGAAAATGTTAAAGATTTTGTTAGGACTTATCTCCAAGAGCCAGAAATAGATTTTGCTCTTTGTAAGTATCAATGTTTCAAATATAATGTTAATAATACAAAAAAAAGGAAAAATACACCAAGAAATAAACATGGTTAAGGATTTTTTGTCAGAAAAATAATCTGCCTTTTAACATTTTTAATGTAATTTTTATTGCTTAACAAAGTAATACAACGCAATTAAACCAATGTATTACTCTTAACAGATACTGCACCACCTCGTTGTGATCTAGAGACTGAAAAAAGACTGTTCGATCTTGATCTTGTGCCAAGCGCAATAATTTACTATTCAGGTAAATCAGATCTCAAACCGGAAATCAAATCAAAACTGACTGATCCCACGGCAGCCAGCTATCACGCAGTAAAAACGAGGTACGACATCTCATTTTATTATTACATTGTAACAAAAATACAAAATAAAGCCATAAAAAAGTATAAAAAAGTTAAAATTAAAAGAATACGATACATATTGTTTTTATTGATCAATTAAAACTTTGAGTGTAGCATAAAGAATTTAAATTTGTTTTCATAAGAAGTTTTGTTTCATGAACTCTGCTAAAAAATTCTAGGTCAAATCTCGGATGAGATTTCAGATGAAATTTCTTTTGAGATCTCATCTAAAATCTCATATAAATTTGAAACGAAAAGTTTTACATTATTTTTATGGAATATATTTATAAGTATTCCATAAAAAAAATTTTTACAATTTTTTAGTGCATCTCACAAATGTCATTATCATCTGCATGATTTATTGAAAATGCACTCTATAAAAATTCTCTACTAAAAAATCTGGGGTGAGATTTCAGGTGCACTCTTAAGTGAGATCTCACCCAAAATCTCACGCCAAAATTTCAGGTGATTTTAAAAATAAAGTTTCGTTCTTATTTTAATAATTTAACTATAGATGTTTCTTATTTTTAAGATTATAGTCATTTTAGCATTTTTTAACATTTGAAAACATCTCAGATGAATTCTCACCTGAAAAATCATCTGAAATTTATTTTGAGTAAAAAATTGCTGAAATGGCTACATAACATTATATAGTGGGTTTTTCAAAGTACTATCGGGATATACAAAATCTTAGTACGAGATTTCACCTAAATTTTTCAGCGCAGTAGTCAGTATTTCACCCAAAAAAAAATAATATATTAAATCAGCACAGAATAAAAGTCGATAGATCGTTCAACAAAAACAATAAATAGCGCACATCTTAAACTAGACCTTAAAGAAAAAATTACAATTAACGAAATTTCAGAGTAACGTCGATGCGCGACGACAAGGGCTTGCTGGACGAGGAGCCCGGTACCTCGTGCACGACGCAGCCGGGACCGGCGACCTACACCTTCGCCGCGTCGTCTTCGATGAGCAACGGCGTTGCAGCGGCGCCTCGTGCCGGCCCCAGCCGGTCATCGACCCAAAAGTCGCAGGTGCCCAAGTGGTTCAAGCTCTCGAACAAATAACCCCGGCGCACGCCCAAAACGTTACGAACGACATATGTATACGCGAACTACAACGTCGATCGTAGAGCACTTGTATTTTTTTTCACGTTTTTTTTTCTTTTTGACTATATCCTTTTTTCGCCCTCTTTACATAACGCAGCGCTGTATCATATCTAAGATTCGAAGATTTTTGTTTTTTTTAGAAAACGAAAATTGTATATATTTGTAATTTTTATTCATTTCGATCGTCATTAAAGTATTTACAAAAATTGAACGTTTAAGCGAGTTTCTTTGATATATGAATATTTTTTTTTTGCATTTTTTTATCCTCGTTTTTTTATAAAAATGGGTATGTATATCAAATTCCAAGAAAAAAATTTGCTCAGTCTTTCAATTGTACGTGCCTTTTCTTAGCAATTTTATTCGAATCAATGAAAATAAAAATTCATACTAATAAAAAAAGTAAAAAGCAATTTATCATTGTACAATTCTTTTTTTTTTATCGTTTTGTAAGACTGAACAAATTTTTTCTTCGGAAGCTTTGCACGCATACGTAAGTTTCGATTTCGATTGAGCTGCTGATTAATGTCAAGTCTATCACAGTTTAGCCGAGAGATGAAAAATGCGATAAACGCGATTGCGTGTCGAATGCTTGAGTTTCAAAGTTACGCGAAACAAGCTTGAAATTAAATGCAATGTTTCTCGTTTACCTTAAACTCTTTTACATGCATGCATAGTATAATAAACGTCGTTGGATCATTGTCGTAAGCCGTTTAAAAATTCTTTCGTACATCCAAAGATTCTCTTAATTCCTGGAGAAGCATCTTATTAACGTAACTACGAATTGTAAGCGTTCTATATCGGCCTATCTAAGCTAGCATTTTTATCCTAAATTTTAAACAATTATTGTATCTTTATAAAAGAAATTCCAGAAGTGCTTATTATGGCAACTATTTATGGCAACTATAACAGCAAAACACGTTATAAAGTCTCTTATGTTTTTTTCTCTTAATCAATGATATGTTCTCTTTTTTTTTTATTTAACAATTAAAAAGCAAAATGATGAAGGTGGCGTCGTACAAGAATTGCGATTCGAATTATAACCGTATATTATAGTACTAGGGATAATATCATTTGTGATTGAAAATTTTAGAGGTAGACCATTGCTCATTCATAAGAATTCATGAAAATTATAAGTGCGAGTATGGTCCATATTTTTTGAACCATGTTTAAGGCCTTATTTTAATTTATTATTTTAAAAAATGTTTCCTTTTATCTTATTTTTTTTTTAATAATTTTAATCAGTAAAACATTTATAAGTTTAATTGTTAATATTTTATAATAAAAAATAAAATGTTTATACATTTAAAAATTTAAATTGAGAATAATATTTATCTTTTTTATAAAGCAAAGCTAATCCTGCATCTAGCGGAGTAAAAATTTATAAAACCACCTTTATTAGAAATTAAAATTAAATGACTATGTCATTCTTTAAATTGCGAATTGTGGAGAAAAGATCAACATTTCAACTTGAATTGGGCAAATTACATTTTTGGTACTGTTCAATTAACAAATTTAAAAAATTCTGTTCAAAGTTCCTCAAGATGATTACTGTGCATACAGATTGTTAATTTTTTTAAGTACAATAATAAGATATATCAAAATTTGCTAATGTATATCTTTGTCAATATTACAATCACCATCTGTATCTAGCTTTATTGGTCAACTTTTGGGGTATTGTTTTGAACAGATATCACTAGTCAGTACCAAAAAAGTACTCTCGCACTCCAAGTACAAATGTTATCTTTTACTTATTAAACGAAAACTTTGAACCTATACTGAGTATTTTTCTCGAGGATATGTCGCATTAATGAGCAATTAAATTGCCTCAAACTCCGATTCGAGTGGTAATTTATAAAAAAAACTTAATTTACTACGAGCACTTAAAAGTAATTATGCTTGCATTTCAAATAGACACGGGGCCTTATAAGGCACCCATTATAGTATCATAGATAACTATAATTATTTCGCAAAAGTCTTAACACTTTTCTAAAGTGATGATTTTCTTTGTTTACAGTGATGATTGCTTTTAATGTGTGTATAATATTTGCAATGATCCTTTGAGGATGAATGTAATATCTTTCTTGAATTAATGAAGGTTATTATTACAGTTTGAAAGTTTGATTACAAGAACTTTTGCTTTAAACACTCATCTAATTGAATAAACATTCTTTGAATTCTTTTGATTAAAATTAATTATAAAAAAATCCACAAATGACAAAGACGAGTACTAAATTCACCGATTGCTTAGGCAATAAAATAGAGACTTCTTTTTTGAAAAATCATAAAAAATATCCGGTAATATTAATCTTTTATAATCAAACTTTCAAAACGCACAAAATGAAAGTATCGCTTGTCGCTTAGTCGTTGGGCTCTTTACTAGTCTCGGCAGATTTCACGTGTTTGAGCCTTTCAACGGGTCCGCCGAGTATATTGCCGAGGGGTCCAGAGCCGCCGGCCTCCTCTTGAATACTGCTGACCAGGTTAGTCTCGATCGCGGAGTCGTCGTCGTGCTTGACCGCGCCGTTGCTCACGAGCATCTGCTGCTGCAGCTGCGAGTCCAGCAGCCGCATGTACTTGTCCATCTCGCCGCCTTGGTCTTCGTCGTCGCCGCCCAGGGAGCCTTCCGAGCTACCGTCGAACTCGCCGTCGCCGCCGGGCACCACCAGATCCAGGATGTCCCGAAGGGCCGTATCGAACACATCTGGATCGAAGTCCACGCGACCATTGTCTTCCGGTTCGGCTCTTGGATCGGTTATTTTGACACTGTTGCCGAAAGTTAATACGAACGATTAATAAAATAGATAAACAATTTTGTTGAAAATAAAATTTATTATCTTGATCTTGAAGGACAAGTTTATTTTGATTCTCGATTAAAGTCAATTTATTTGTTCAAGTCGAGGTAAGGGGTTTCCCTTATAAAAAAATTCTGCATAAAATATGCTCACATCTTATGTAGAAATTCTGCAAAAAATTTACAGAAAATTTTTCTGTAAGATTTCCGTTTGTTTATAAATATTTTAGAAATTCTACAAAAAATCTGCAGAAAATTTCTGGAAGTAAAAGTAGAAATTTTGTATGCAATATATGCATAATTTATACTTTTTTGTAAAGGATAATTTTCAACACTTCAATTTAAATTCAGCAGAGTCCATGAATTTCAAATCAATTTGGTTAAAATATATATTATACCATTTCATAACGTTTTCTCCATATAAAATTACATTATAATTTACTTGATACTTATTGCAGATATGTGTATATGTAACATATAAAATAGAATTAAATACTTTACTAACCCAAAGAATTGAACTCCTTCGATTCCACTTTTCTGATTAATAAAAGTTTTAACTTTTTCTTGAAGACCCATGGGTGGATCTAAACCAGTGCTACCACCATACTGTTGTCCTAGCAACGCTTCAAGTTGTGCTGGATCTACATTCAACCAACTATCACTGTCTTCCGGACTTAATGTACACACTTCTTTTGCTGAAATTGAAATAAGTGTGAGTACGTGTGTAATTAAAAGACTAATATTTATATGTTGAAAGAGTTGTTTAACAACTAAAACAAAATATTAAACTACTAAAAAATCAGCAATATTATTCTATACAGACATTTCATGTACTATTTTATTCTATCAAATTACCCGTTTTACTTTTGAATTGGTTTTTTATAAATTTACCAATGAAAAATAAATAGATATTTTTTTAGAAGTACGATTTAATTATTTATAAATGCATGATTTATTTTAGTAAAATAATTAAATGTTGGGCTCGCAAATTTATCTTTAGTGAAAATAAAAAACATTTTCATGAGTAAAACGAGCATTAAATTAAAATGAAGTGATAAATGAAAAATATTTATAGAAGAAACTGCTTGTCACACATTGTATAATATCTGCGTTTGGTTTTTCAAATTTGTTTTCAATTCTTCAGAAATTCTTTCTTAACACAGAACATTTATATTGCACAAAACCAAGCCTGCATCTCTCCCATTTGAAACACATCTCACCTTCCATCTCAACGTCATTGCTTTCGATATCCCTGTAAACTTCGAGGAGCCTGTCAGCCTCGCTACCCTCGAGCCTGCGACTCGCCTCGCTCGGGCTGACGTGCTGCTCGTAGTAGAGCCGCGCCTTCTTCAGCAGCTGTTCGCGTTCCTTGCTGCCCTCCAGGAGCTCGCGGAAGTAGCCGCTGGTCTCGAGGCGCTTGAGGAAAGCCGCCCAGGCCTCCTCGTTCACCGCGGGTCCGTCGTCCTCACGCTTGTCGCGTTTGCGCCGCTCCTCGTGCGCCCTCGCCACCAGCATCTCCAGGCCGCACGCTATCTTTATGCCTAGCACGTTGGCGTTGTATTTCGAGCTGCTCGCCGGCGGTAGGTTCCAGCCCGTTCGCGGGTCACCCGTGTACCTGCAAAATAAAAATAGTCAATTAGTTTTTTCAAATTTACTTTTTTCGTGTTAAATATATCTTATGAGTTAACGATGAATGACTATTGGCTGATTTGATATTCAGTTGGTGTATAAGTAAGAAAAATAATGTATATAATGTATGTGGTTTTTTTTTAGTGTTTTAATGTTATTTTATCACACACTAATATTGCTTGTTGTTACTAATATTATTATCGTTAATAATATTGTCTGATTTTTGTAGAACCCACGTTACACCTAATGTGTGGACAAACATAAGGATTAATTATTCGGTATAAACACTCATTTACTATTTCCTACTTATCTGTAATCGATGGATACACTAACAAATCAAGTTTTCTAAAAACTAACAATAATATAAAATTATATACGTATTTTTTTTATCAATTGTGATAAATGTAAAATTATATACGTATTTTTTTTATTATTGTGATGTCAAAGTCATAAATTTCTAGCAAATAATGTACACTAAAGTGAAGTACCAATTTCTTTTAAAATTTTCTATTTAATCTAGTTTTTTTCTCTAATGATCACTTCTATTATAAAATAGCGTTTGATTATCTAACATTTTTCTGATGACTAAAATACACAGATAATATAATTCTCAAAATATATATTTGTACATATAAATAAACAGATTCTAATCTAATAAATGGTAGATTGTTACAAGCTTTAGT
>JAXIUT010026640.1:0-16159 GCA_035586675.1 Eurytoma californica | reverse complement strand
ATCCTACCTTTATAAATTGTTAATAACAGTTATTAACTTTTTTAAACTTTTATTACAGAAGTTGATTTTCGCCTGGGAAGGAATTTGAAGTATTTGTAATAAGCTTAAATCGTAGCTCTAATAGTAAGTGTATAGTTACTATGCACCTACTGATTATTTATTAAACTGCAATCCCTCCTTCACCTTTGATGTTAAGTAATGCGATTAAATCAATTTTTAATTAATAATTTCATATAAAGTAATTTACAAATGTTTATACCTACTAAAGTGTAAACTTCTCTTAACCACTTGACGCGTTGACTTTCTCAGAAGAGTATCTAGCAATATAAAATTCTACTGAAAATGCTTAAACTAGTTTTTTAAATTTATTGTCAATTCTTTAATAAATTTTTGATATACATATATGATTTGCGCATCATATCTCCTAAAAAAACCATTTTTGCTCTTCTCTACGCTTACTTCTCACCGTTGAAATACTGCTTCACTCTAATCTTTAATACTTTAGGCTGCTTTCATTGCTGTATATATCAGAAAATATCTCCACGGTCCAAATCCGTGATCCAAAGACCTATAACACTATACCTTATAGTCAGTAGCATAAGTCTCGAACGAGTTGGAACAGATGTCGTTGACGATAACATTTTAAAGAGCAAAAATGTAATAGTCTTATACCCATTAAAGTCGTTTTTCTTAAAAAAGGACAAAGCACGTTCCTCCATGTTAAGCCTCTTTCATTTTTCATCCCGAAATCCCTCTTCTGCGCAATAGAACAGTGTAGCTTTAAGTAAATTAACAAAGGGAGCATCAAAAGCGCGAGAGAAGGACGAGAGCTCGGTACGCGCGAGGTGCAGTGCAAAGTGCATAAAGAACTGGCCCTCGTCGCTATAAGACATCGTCGGGCGCACAAAGGACGTACCCCGGGAGTCGAGCGGGGCCATTAAACGCCGCAAGCTCAAAAGCACACTCTTCGAGACGTTGGTCCGCGGCGCTGTACGTTTTGTCGTACGTGACTGCGACCTTATTCTTTCCTGCCGGCGGGTGTCCGCGACGTTTTTATATCAGCGCGTTTTTCTTCGCTTGATAAAATAGAGGCAGAGCTCCGCGGCTCGCACATCCGTACGATTCTTTCTTATTTTTCTATATTTTTTATTCAGCGAATGGTGATTTCTAGCGGGTACTGTGTTACGCGAGCATTTATTACGTAATTCTAATGACACAAAGCATCATCAATTAATTGTGTTTATGAAAGCTGGAAAGCTCTCACAACATTGTGACCTACCGTACATTCACTTTAATTGAAATGTTTTTCAAAAAATGGGTCAGAGTATTCAAACATATACGGAGAGAATGCATAAATATAAAAATTACGGGAAAAATTGGACTGTTTGCCGCGCACCTAAAATTTGTCCTCTTTTATAAAAAACGAAATAAAGTGAAATATTTTCCCACGCTCTAAATAATAACGTATAGGTACAAAGCAAATATATGTACTTCCCTAAACCCCATTCTTTATACCAACCTCGCGGAAATCCGAAACAACGAATGGACTCTTTTTCACGAAAATCCATAAAATTTCCGCACGGTGTATACTTGCCGGAAGGCTGTTTCACATAAGGGGAAGAGAGCAGATCGAGAAAAGCGAGAGCTCCAGACCGCCGTAAAAATGCAGACTCGATTCGCACTTTAAAGCCCAGAGAAATTCGATCGTCGATACAAATTGAGAGGACGTGAAAGGCGAATCCTCACCGGTGGCCCCGCCGCCTTCTTCCTGTTTCAGCGTTCCGACTTATTACGAGGAGCCGCGTTACAAGCGGGAATCCGATCTGGACCCGGAGGACTTCTTGGCCTTGCTCTCGCTCTACGACACCGAGCGCCGCAATCGTGGGTGAGTATACTTGCGCCTTCATCCCCCCGTCCCCAACCCTTATAGGCTGTCCTTCGTTAATGTTTTAACGAGACACGGCCCCGCGCTTGTTTCTTGCTCGCAGAAACTGGCAGAACTACGGAAACGATGATTTCGAGAGTATCGAGGACGACCCAAACATGATTGCACTCGAGGAGGATCCGAGAGGTAAAGTTATTTCTTCTTATTATATGATAATAAATAACAATAAGTTTTATAAATAAATACGTTAACGGAAATAACTTGCAAAGTACTTTGAGACACTAATTTGCCTCATGGAAGACCGACACGAGGGAATAGTTTATTATACTCGCTGTACTCCGACTCGCGAATTTTATCGAAACAATCAAAATCAAAATTTTAGACTTTGATACTCCCTAGTTCTAAAATAGTTTGAAAATTACCGGGCGATTTTCCTCGAATGTTAATTTTGCCTGGCTTTCGCCGGCGTTTAAATGAATATCCTTCCTAAAGACGTGACTAACGAAATTGACTCTTTGACAGTTTCCTCGTGGTTAGAGAATACTCTCGGCTACCCGGAACAGCGCTACGCTGCGAGCGATCCACTACTGAGCGCGGACCTCGCTGCTCTGAGCCGCAATAGACCGGTCAACTACTACGATCAGTACCTAGGCAGACAGCAGTACGATACCGGGCTTCAGTACGGCACACCCCAGTACGGCTTGCCCTACGTCCAAGCAGCCTACTATCCACCGGAGAAGAAGTTCATGGTCTCTAGAAAACGATCGCAGGTAAGAGACGATGAACAGCAGACTTCAAAGCCATTTTATTTATAAAAAAAAAAAAAAAAAAAAAAATTAATCACTACGCTTGATTGGCTTACTTCAACACTCGAATCGAATTTTTCATGCTTTCACGTTATGAGAATAACTGTACTGCTTTTGCAACATGTACAGCATCCACGAATGACAAATAAAAAAGGGAAAAAAATCAAAAACATCCTTTGAAATAAAGAAAGTTTTACATAAATTAAATGATAAAGTTAGTTTCAGCTACACATCGTTTTTAATTTGTTTATCGGATTTAACCCGTATTCGTAATTCTGATCGAGTCATCTGTTTGCTCGCTCCTCACAAATAAATCAACTTACACATACAAAGTTTCACCGTTATCATATTTGAATATTTAAATCGAAATTGATAAAATATAAATTCGAGGATAAGTTATTTAATCGCATGAGCGTTAATGAAAAGTTTTTCTAAAGAATAAATCAAATTTACGAGTTACGCGCACCTACTCGAAAAAAACTATTAACAATTATTTAAATAAGCGCAACCATCCCACAGAACGTTAACTTTTAGTTAGAAAAAAAAACGAATCCCTCTCTTCTACAGAACTACAACTCTTACGGCGATCGAAGCGGCCTTGTGCTGAACTCCCGAGGCTACCCCAGCTACCAGCAGCGCCTGTACTACTAAAGTGGACCGGCGCACCAGGGTCGACGCGCCGA
This sequence comes from Eurytoma californica, assembly GCA_035586675.1. NCBI lineage: Eukaryota > Metazoa > Arthropoda > Insecta > Hymenoptera > Eurytomidae > Eurytoma > Eurytoma californica. Next base: position 12,785 of record JAXIUT010026640.1, on the reverse strand, counting down.
CGAAAACCGAGCGCGCGGATGAAACCCGCCAGACGATCTCTGGCGGTTGGCTCGACGGGGGAAGTGGAAGCGCGCGAGACAAAAAAAAAAGGAAAACTAAAGAAATTCAACGGCAAAGTCCGAGGGTGTGGGCGGGGTGAACGTCACGGACCGACTAGATCTCGAGGTCGGCCACTTGGCTGTGTGAGAAAATTGAAGGCACAAAATTACTCCTATTAACCACATATCGTCGAGCTGAGCTCGCACTCGTTACGCCAGTGGCAAATCAAAAGTCAAGCGTGGAATCGAAAGGGAATCGAGGGATTGCAATTTCCTGACTTTTGATTTGTTCGATTGTGCGCGACCGAGCGCTGCTATATTCAATATCCGAGCAACTGGATTAACGGTTTTTTTTTGTGAGAACAAAGCGAAGCTACGGTTTTTCTCAAAACTATCGAAAAATATTAAAGAAAAGAGAAGTTTGGATAGAAAAAATATTTGAATCATTTACATTGACAATTATATTAAGATAAGTGCGATTGATTTTGCACAAGATCAAAGCCGAGCACAAGTGTTCCTCTACAAGCTCTTGGTATATTGACAACAAAAATAAAAAAAAAAGAAACAGGATTCTTAAAAATTGTCCGACCGAGCTTCTACTTTATCTCGCGATTATATAGCTGCATTTTTTCCCGTGCAATTCCTAGCAGAAGTTATTAAGTAAAAGAATCGACTGATACCAAATCAACAATGGATTTTAGAAAGTAAATATAGAACGTGCAAACTACCAAATTTACCGAGAGATTGCGAGAAATTAAGAATGATCACTGCATCGTGAGACCCGCTTTATCCCTAGGATATCAATGAACAAATTTTTAAGTGTTAAAAAAAAATTGGATAGTTTGCGAAATGTTTTACACAAGCGCCACGGCGCACGGATTACAATATTGTCGTGTAAAATTTTTACTGTTAATAGGATACGAGACGCTCGTTCGTTTCGAAAAGTGTTTAGGAAGATATACTCAGAACTTATTGCTGGTCTATTTTTTGTCGCGCAATCGCTTTGCTTTATGCGTTTAAAACTGACACTTCCCTCAATCGACGCGAAGTAAAATGAGAATCAAAGACTCAAAAGACTCGATTAAAATTAAAATAATATAAATGTTGGATATTTGAATGGTCTACCTTTAACATATGCAAGCTGGTTTAATGTATTAACGAGTCGAATCATCTCTATCTATGATATAACTAAAAATCTATGTACGACGGTGTAATCATGATATACATATAAATCGATATAAAACGTGTATCTTAATTAAGGGCGCGCGAAAGAAAGGGTCTGTCGCTTTATTATAATCAACGGGATACAACTGAACGGTTTAATTGGAGGAATGGGACCGAACTTTGTGAAAAACGGAAAAACAAACGATAACTTTTCTCTGCGCTCTTGTACGATTGATCAGAACGTATTAGCAGACAATTTGTTCGCAAACCCTTAACGAAGTACAATAAGCCGATATATAATCGATCAGTGTTTCATATTACAATAATGGAATAAAGAAATGTAACTAAACGTCCGAAAAGAGGTTTAACCAAAAATTTAAGTATATAAATTAATGGAATTCGACTGCGAAATTACACAGCTTCGTGGCAGAATCATAAAATTATAATATTCTCTTGCATAAATCAAACTAAAAGGTACATGTCAACTATACGATATTAAGCATCTATCCAAAAGACTCTTCTGAACGTAATTGTATTCTGACGCTAAGATATAAGATAAATAGTAATAACATAATAAATGAATTAATAGAATATCACGCGACAAAAAAGCGCATTTCGTGCGGAAAACTTGAGACTTATTCGTCTTTCAATCTTGGCACGTTCCTAATGCAAACATTGAGGAAATAAATTGCAATGAGCACTATAAAGTACAGCCTCATTGAATTGAGCAGAATGCAGCCTAACTTAAGCAAGCGTCAAAAGTTGAGTAAAATAGAAAAAGTTTTTTTTTTAACAATGACGGTGGAAATGTTGCATGTAATCGTTACAACCGTAACTGTATAACTGTTGATACCTGCTTACTATAGAAATGGATTTTTCTTGTGGAATATTACAGTCGCGTCGAATTTCGTTAACCGCTTGTTGGCCTTTGGAGTTCATCATTTAACAATCGCTAGCCGTTCGATAAATTGTAATTTTTTCACGCAGGCAGCTTGCGTTTGCCTCGTTATCCGCAGTTGATTTAGCAGTGTGCAGAATTTACCGTCTAACATTAAAGCAAATTATTTATTATATGATCAAGATGTACGTGTAACGAGCGATATCGGTGCTTGATAGTTATGAGTACATTGGAAATATCCACTGGATTTTTTTTCTAAACCTTGGAGGGCACACTTCAGCGTAACACTGCGGGGAGCCTGAGCACAAAATCTTCACAAAAGCGAAGCTATTTGTATTGAAAACTTTAAAAAAATTACTGGGCGCATGCATCTGAAATATCCTTTTTCAAAATACAATTGGATTTGTAATAAATTCTTTATTTGTACTCGAAAAAAAAATTTTGATTTTCAAATATTTAAATTACTCAAACTAGAAATTGCTGAGTGCTCTCTAAGGGTTGAATAAAAAAACGAGAGGTGACTTGATCTCGGGAAAAAAAAAACAAAAAAATAAAAAAATAACAAAAAACATAAATGTATGATTAAGGAAGGACGTTGCGAGTCCATTTAGAATGGAGACTATTTATGTACTTTTGTGTGTACTCGTACACCTCTCAAGATGAGAGGTCGACTGATTCGCGAGGGATCCTTTTACTCTTTGAAAGCAAAATAGATTTTTATTGAACTTGATAGTGCTTAATCACGGACTAAGTACAAGCTAGAGAACTTGAAATTGAGAAGCGAAAAGTTTTTAATTGTAAAGAGGAGAGGATAAATAAACAATTATGTTCTACGAAGTTAACTTAAATATCGCATCTTTTCCTTAGACGGAGCTTCGAAGAAGTTTTAACCCGAGGGAGAATCTGATTGGCTCCGGTGATTTCAGGCCTCGGTTCTCGTTTGTTTGTTAATTCGCTTTCTCTTTAACGGCGGCATTTGCGCAGAGACCGAAATGTTGCCATTATACAATTCCATACGATTTAGTTCTTACTAGATTGGCAGCGTTGTGTATGAATATCACATCTGTAAGATTGTAAAAAAATTTTTATTTTGTACTCTATTTTTTGTAAATAAACTTATCAACACACTTTACATGGTTTGCAGCACATGCGATCTTAATGATTCGACGAGTCGTCATCGCAGTGGAATAAATTGATAAAGCAAAGTATACGAGGCTCGTTCGCACAGTCGGCCCACGCAGTGGAAGCGAGGCGACCACCCTTGAGTTATGTACATCCTCGGCGAGGTAATCAGCGCACTCTGTGCTTGTGCCTGCTGCTGTATCTTTCTTCGGGCCTCTCTCTGGACTTTCGACGTTTCTTGCCGTCCGAGCGCCTGTCGTCCCGCTCGTCGGGTGACCTACGCTGGCGGTCCTTCCTCCGCCGCTGGTCGTCGCGTTGTTCCCTCTTGGGCCTCCTATCGCGACTCCTGCTCCTCTCCCGTCGCTCCCTGGGCTTCTCCCTACTTCTGCTCGTCTCCCTCTGCTCTCTGGGCCTATCCTTGCTCCTGCTCCTCTCCCTCTGCTCTTTGGGCCTCTCCCTGCTCCTCTCACTCTGCTCTTTGTGCCCTTCCCTGCTCCTCTCCCGCCGCTCCCTGGGCTTCTCCCGGCTCCTGCTCCGGCTTCTGCGATTCGGCTTTCTCTCCCTCTCGTCTCTGCGCGGCTCGCGCTTGTCCTTGTCCCGGCGGGGACTTGCCGACTTGCTGCGCCGCCTCTCAATCTTCGACTTCTTGCCGGTGCCGCCTTCGCGCGGCTTCTCCTCATCGCGTTCGACTTCGTTGGGCTCCTTGTCGAAGTACTTAATGCCCTTGCCCTTTCCGCGCCAACGCATCTTCGCCACAGACTGCGAGAAGTCCACGTGTATCCGACGGTCGTCGATCAGTACGTTGTCCATTTTGAAGTAAGCATCCTCGCAGCTCTTTCGGTCAGCGAACTCGATGAATGCGTACTGCAATGAGTCTCCGGTCTGTCGATCCCTTATCACTTCACAGCTGAAAAGCGAGTTTTTTTCGTCAGATTTCCGTTCATTTTTATAACGCGTACTTTTTTACCCACGTGCGACAAAACTTTTCAATTTAAACACTATGAAATTTCTAAAGACAACAAAAATGCTCAGCGTTCGATGTAATACATAAGTACATTGTCATACGTAAAAGATAAATGGTAATTTCTAAAAAGTATTTATTCAAAATATATTTACAAATTAAAAGAGATAAAAAATTAAATGTTAAAATTTTAATAAATAATTATCTTGAATGTAACTGAATGTAATGAATCAATAAATGTTTCAATTATAAAGTAGCAAGCAAAAAGTAAACTTTCAAGAATTTCATACGTACCCAATGATTTTTCCAAATCTACTGAAAATAATCTCTAAATCATCATCATTGGTGACTGGATTTAATTTGCAAATAAAAAGAACGTTTTCAGGTGGTGCCATATCTGCATCCGGAATGTCTCCAACAATCTCCAAAATTGTCGCTCTGGCTTTTGCTTCTTTTTCCTTTTGCATTTCAGCAATTTGTTGCATCGACATGCCTTCAGTATCATCAATGACCTCATCTGCACCAATTCGATCGCTCTAAAAGATGTTTATTATTTTATTTAATGTATATTATTTTTTTTAATAAAAATTTAATAATTTAAATATTTTTTTTGTCTCAATTTTAAGTTTCCAAGAATACTTTTTTTTATTATAGTTATGAACTTACTGTCAACATTTCTTTGGTTGGTTCTGGGCTCCTATCTGGTATAACGAGGCCTTTTGGATCTTCATAAGGATCTTCCAAAATAACAGTATGGGATATTCGAATATCCTGATAAGGCCTGTGATCTGTGTCACAAATAGTTTCATTGAATTTTAAAATAATTTCTAAACCTTCTGTAATTTCTCCAAAGACACAGTGTTCACCATCAAGTGAATTTAGATCTGATGCTAGTGTGATAAAAAACTGTGATCCTAACATGTTATCTCCACAATTTACCATTGATATTAAGCCTGCTTTATCATGTTTGATTTTTGGCATTTGCTCTGCTTCATAATATCTTGCTTTTTCTCCTAAAACGATTCCATAAGCACTCTCTCCACCTTTTCCAGTTGAAGTTGGATCTCCAGCTTGTGCAATAAAGTTGCTCTGTACCGTGAAGAATAAGCTCCAATTGTAATACTTGATTTTGCATAATTTCAGAAAGTTGCGACATGCTGTAATTATTAAAAATATAATTACATTTAAAATTCTTCAATATTTTGATACTAAAATACTAATTTTGTTTTTATTCAATAGTTATATTACCAAAATAATTCTATTAAATTATTGTTAAAACAAACATTTTCACATTGTTATATTATGGAAGCTTTTGAAAAGTGGAAAATAAATATTAATTTAAAATTGAATTAAAATAGAAAAATAATGCTCACATTTATTTCATTAGTCTTTTAAAGTCTCAATTATTAACAAAAACATAACTTTGTAAATAATTTTTTTAAATACAGGAGCTACAAATGCTTCTAAGAAACTTTTATTTACAAATATAAAAGATCAACCTGTATTATGCAAATGTAAAAGTATCAACCTCGTAATAGATACGAGGGCTTAAATAACAGGTAGTTAAAGGAAAATAAATAAAATCAATTTTTATTACAATACTTATTAATGATAAAAATAACGAATGATACAGAAATGGAAATAAAAATTATATGAAAACTACTTTAAATACTGAATAAAAAAATAAAATTTTGCAGTATATTGCATTTGAAAAATGTAGTAAAATAGCAAGGTTAGAATATCAAATCTTTATCAACTCACTTTGCGGTCTTTCTTGCGTATAAAGATCAACAGTAAAATCTCCTATAGTTGTTTCCACAACAACAGCCATTTTTTAAATACAAATTGTAATTTCTTGCCTGATACTTTATTAATTGATTAAAGGCAATATAAGTCTAAGTATAAAAAAAAAATAACCTATAAACTAAGTATTTTTTGCGGAAGCATGATTGTTTCTTTTTATTACGGTCACCGTTCAAATGATTAATCAATTATAACAACGCAAAGTCAGAAGTTGACGACAAAAGGTATATATTTTACAAGTTTCATTCGCTTTTAAATACAGAGAAAACCTTCGTGAACGTTTACGAAAAAACATATCGGCACGATTCGCAAAAGTATAGTCGCGCGGCAAGCTATATATAACGGCAGCTGCCGAATCGCAGACGCACCAACAATGGCCAATTCAAATTTTGGCGCGAATTCGCATCAGCTGTCTATTTATAATAATTTTAATACTATTCGATCTTTTTCCTAAATAGAGTAATCTTATGTTTATAAGTGCTTATGAAAAAAAAATCATAACGTATTACTTGCCTTTTTTCACACAATTCGCTTGCGGACGTTCAAAAATCATTTGAACTTTGCTTCATTTACCTTTTTTTTGTTAATTTCAGCAGTCTTTATATAAACTTTTTTTTCTTTTTTCATAGATCTACTATGCGGTAATTATAATTAAGTTATTATAATCTAAGTTGAAGATGTATGAAGTTTTAAATAAAAACAATGAACTTATTTAATGAAATACAAAGTTTATCGTAAAAAAAATATATGTATGAAATGTTTAAATAAAGATACTGAAAAATCCAAATTTTATTCAAGCCACAATGCTTGCATAAATTAAATGAGATATCTATGAATAATGCTTATAAATGAATTAGAGGCCGAACAACGATAATGCGCTTTGAGTATAGTCGTCACTGAAAACCAATTTTATCAAGATGCAGCAATATGTATATTTCAGCAATGATAAGTAAAATTTATATAAAAATTTGATGAGTGGAAAATCTACCTCGCTTTCGGTTCCGTTTTACGGCATCAAACTAAAGAACTTTTAACACGCATTCACACATACATCCACGTTTTATATCCACGCTTACCCCGACACTCGTTTTTTTCGTTACTTTTTTTTAATTAAAAACAAAGAAGACACGTATAATTCTTACCTTCTTAATATTTCGCGTAACAAAACAATAATTCCTTTAACTCTAAAATATTTGTCCGAGTTTCTCTAATTTTTTACAGTTTCTGCGTTTCGATATTGCCTGCAAATGATAAACGATTTTCACTCAATGTTCTCTCGCAAAAAAAAACAAAAGCAATCATCTCGCTATTATTCCCAGTCTCATATTCTATATTACATGAAAAGTTTATTGCGAACGACAATAGTAATGTCATGCGCTTTTTACTCAGTGGCATCGAGAGAAAAGAGAAAAAAGATTGCTGGAAAAATCTGTACAGTATTAGTTTTCTAAATATCGTAGACTTACAACACATCTCGTCGTGTGGCTTCATTATCGATAATCAATCAATGCAACGATATTATCTTTTTAAATCAAGATACTTTCAACGACTTGTTCAAAGTTTGCTTTGACGAACTCTGTTTCCTCTTTTGATCTGCAGGTCAATCGTTAACCTAGTACATCCGAATCATTGGGTCATAAAAATTTGTGATAAAATAATTCAGTGTTATGCTAATCGATTTCGCTGAAGACATTTCTTCGACTTCGACAGCGTCAAATTAAAAAAAAAAAAAAATATTTTTGGCAGCCTATTAAGGCAACCCGCTTCGCCTTTAGATATGCACGAGTGCCGTTAAAACAATAACTGAGCTCAGGAATCCGAACAAGCCGAATCAAGATAGAAAATACGTCGAATCGACTAACCGAGAGTCGTCGTCTTCGTTCTGATCGTCAACGTCAACACCAACGCCAGTGCGATCGTTCAAGGTGCGCCCTTAAGCACCGAGGTGCGTTTGATATAGGAATCACGTCGCGGCTCACCGTCTACATTGAGATTCGATAGCCAGCCACTCGTCGAGTCGGCGGGATAAATGCAGGGTTTGGCGCAGAGTTTGCTAGGCCCGAGGAGGGAGTTTCGTATGAATGTTGAATCGACGTGGACCTCGTCCGTCGTCGAGGCGCGCTTTTGCATGGGGTCGCGATTCTCGTCGGCGGTGGCGCACGTATTCAAATCCATCTCCTCCACTTCCATCGGCTCTTCGTCGGACGAGCAGAGGTCCACGTAGATCACGGGCTTTGCGGACGGCAGCGATTTCGATCGCTTTGGACCAGGCGGCCTCTCGCTGGCACGCGTCACCAAATGGTTGTTGGGCTGGACCGGGCCGACGTTGGTCATGCCCGCCATCGAGCTCAAATTCCAGCTGAATCGCTGGGTTCGCTGGGATGCGTTTACCGGGGTCGGGCAGAATAAAGGCCGTGGCTCAACAACTACTTGCGGCGCAGGCGGAGACACCGGCTCCTCCTCGTCGTCCAGATCTATGACTATTGGATTGAACTCGTCGCCTGGCGTTGATTCGTCAATGCTTTCGATTGACAGTGATCGCAGCCGGACACGCGGTACCTCTCGTTCCGGCGTTTTGTATCTTGTCGGATTGTGTTTCAGCTCTTGCAACTCTTCGTCGGTAAGCCGTTTCAACGCTACGTAGATTGGCTTGCATGCTATGTAAAGCAACTGCGATCGCAGGTCAAGTTCTGTAAATAATAAACAAAATTTTTAAATTATTGTCATCGTGAAAATTGATATAAATTTATAGAAAAAAAGAAAAGCTAGAACACTTACTAGGTTTACCGCTGTAGTCTCCAAATTTATAGGTATGGACGTATTCATCGGGTTTTGTCGTTTTGTCTCGGTTAGGCTTGAAGGTCACAGACCATCTGTCGAATTCGTAGACTTTGGAGAGCCATTTAGGTTTCATATAGGAGGACGTCAGTGCGGGTGCGGTCAAATGCCTTTCTATTCTTTCGAGGCGTTCTTGCTGTGTGAGTTCCGTCATCATTTTGGATTTTTTACCTAACGCGAGACCAGCTGGCGACGAAAAAGGAATCGTGGGGCAGCGGGTGAGATTAACGGATCCTCTTATCCGTCCAGAAGTACGATTTTGCAAACTGATATCGCTAAATGGCAATGGCCGAGACACTCCATTTAACTCGCTTGGCTTGCTAGACTTTAACTTGAAGTAGTCCATGAACTGATCTTGTTTTATCTCTGGTGCTTCTTCGACGTCTGGCGTCAGTGGTCTAGGTTCAACGCGGTAACATAACTTTTCATGTTCCTAAATGGTGAAAACAGAAAATTAATTAATTTTGTCTTCGGATAAATGCATTTGTTTAAATTCAAATAAAAAAACATCAAATACTTAAGTACTATTTTAAATGAATCGTTTTATTTTGTAAATATAACATACCTTCATTTTATTTGAACCAATAAATTCTGCATCGCAGTTATCACACAGGTAAATGTCCTCAATTGGGGGCTCAACCATAGCTGGAGAAGGTGCTTGTTTTTGCACAGAACGTCTTCGTAAGCATTTTGTGCCATTTTGATAATCTGTTTTTGGTTTATTTGATTGTAACAGCATCCTTCTTGAACCCTCAATTTTTCTATCATAGTTCTAAATAAAAAGTTTTAATTACTTTTAATTTTAAAGAAAACAGCTTATCTACAATAACATATCTATGAATTAGCTTACCATGTTCTCATTTCGAAAAGTAACCAACAACTTGCCAGTAGTTTTGAGATATAAACTCGTTGTGGAATCCCAATTGTTAACATATTCAAGTTTATCATGTGGATATTGTGCCAAATAGGAGCAGAATCGAAGCAGGTATTCGCTTCTGTGGTATGTGTAGCACCGAAACACAAGTTTCTTCAAATTACTCGTGTAACTCTGCAATAGAAATTAAATTCCATGAAGCTAATTTATAAAATTTAATTAGAATATTTATATATACCATAAAATGGGATAAAGTTGATAGTGCATGATAAATCTGAACAACTAATTCTTTTAGCTGGGAAGCTAAAGTTAAGTAGTTGACATCCCAAGAAATTAAAATATTTTAAAGGTAAATAATTTTGAAAAGAGTCAATTGTACCCCACACTGTCAACTATATCATCATGTTCTTCATATCATCATCATGTCATCCTGTTTTACAGTAAGTGCTGAAGGACGTTCGCCGACTGCAGAAGTGCTCGACTTGGTTAACATTGTAAAATTTTAATTGATAAATACCAATTGTAATTATGGACATTTTTTTTTAAATAGCTATTTTTTAAAAACGGTGGTCGTTAGCCTATATTTTGACAATTAGGAAATATTTCTTATATCTTATATCTTAAAGAATCATATATTTAAATTCCAAAAAATAAAAAAAAAAACTCGCCTCGTACATGGTAATGAATGATATCACTCCGGAAAGAGCTTTCCGTTATAAGCACCCCACGTTAAAACGCTCCAACTTTGATGTTGAATAACTTGTGAAATCACCCCCGCTTCCCCCACTTTGCGAAATATGTGTTAAAAAGAATGTTGAAAGGAACTCAATTGTTAAATTAAATAAAATGAATAAACAATATCAATATTTCATTTTTCATTTTTTTTTTAATCAGTTCACTCATAAACGTAAGAGTGTTAACGTGAAGTTTATTCACGTTTCAGCATTATGTAGACTTAAAAAATACGTTTCACACTTTTAAAAAATTTGTGCAAGTAAAAATACTGCGTAGTACATACAAAAAAAAAATACAAAAAACTGTTTTTCGTGTATACAGCTTAATTTACATAACGAGTTTTGTCCAATGAAGTTTAAGACCAAAAAATGTGTTAAAATCTCGGATTATTAGCGGTGTATAAACAAAAAAAAAAAAAAAATATTACAATAAAAAGAAAATTTTATTAAAAATTACTGTTGCTTTAATGGGGATGTAACTACAGACCTCTTCTCATTCAGGAATTTTTAACCGATAATTTTTAATTTTTTATAAAGGAGCGAACAAGTTATATCGAATTTGAGGATTTTTTATTTTCGAATTGAACGTAAGGTAAAAAAGTTAAAATGTTTAAGGCAAATATATCTCTTATAAAAACAATTTTATGAATACAGAAACAATGTTCTTCACAAATAAGATTGCAGTTTAAGTTAAATACTTTTTTCGAAATTAATAATCTTTAAAAACCTGAAATTTTATTAATAACAAAATCTGAAATAATCATTTAAACTGCGTTGTTAAAGGCCCTATTTATCTATATTTAGAAAGCAGAACGTTCAGTTGTGTCTTTCACAAGCATGCTTCTTTACGAGGAAAGGAGGGAGTGTCAGCGCTTCGTCTCTCGCTCACTCCGCCATTGCGTTCTTGAATAAACAACGTAATTCCGAGGCACGAAAGAGCGGCCATTTTGTTCAACGCTACGGTCATAGAATGCGCACGAAACTTTCCAAGAACTAACTTCGATATTAAAAGTTTTTCTAAAGCTATTTTTCATTTAATATATACTATTTTTTCAAAACTTCAAGAAGTTGTATACTAAAATGAATTTAATATGTACTATTCGGTACAGAAATTAAATAGAAAATTCATGTATTTTGGTTGAATTATGTCTTCCTATAAAAGGTAGTTTCAATAATTTTGAACTAAAATTACTGCACTTTTCTTTATTCCAATATGATCCTAGCCTTATTCAAAATTCTGATTCAGAATCTAAAAAAATTGAACTGCTCTCAAGAACTGACTTCATAATTGAGAATATTTTTGTTAAGGTGGATTGATCTGAAGTGTTTCGAGAAAATTTCCTTTGTTCTGGTCCATTTTTGTGGTAAAATTAAGGTTTACTACACAGAATTCGATAATCAATGTTAGAATTTCTTTGAATACGGATATCGAACTCTATCAGAGAGATAGGTACATTTTTAACAAACTATAGAGGGCGCCCAATGCGGGTCAACTTCTAGTTAATGTTTAAGGGCCTCGGTGGTCTAGTGGTCTAAATGCTTAGGCTCCTAAAGCAATGCGGCCCCAGTGGACTCGGGTTCGAATCTCGTTCGGTGCGATTTTTCTTAATCGCATTTGATCGGTTTTTTTAATTCGAGTCTGCGCTGAGTGTTGTTGAGAAGTCCTAAATAGGCATCCGAATTAGTGTTAAGTCTTTGCGTGAGATCAAAAGAACTATGCGTGTATCGTCTACTTATTGTTTGTATTGCGTCAATCAAATCTATGTAATTGCGTCATGGCTGTATAAATCCTGTGGTTTTAGACAATCAAAATTAGTTAAATTTTAAAATTTTAGTTAACGGTTATTATTTATTTTTTTAATTTACATTTTTCTCCTACCGTTCTGAACAGAATTACTTGAAAAGAGAAAAAAGATTGCTGGAAAAATCTGTACAGTATTAGTTTTCTAAATATCGTAGACTCACAACACATCCCGTCGTGTGGCTTCATTATCGATAATCAATCAATGCAACGATATTATCTTTTTAAATCAAGATACTTTCAACGACTTGTTCAAAGTTTGCTTTGACGAACTCTGTTTCCTCTTTTGATCTGCAGGTCAATCGTTAACCTAGTACATCCGAATCATTGGGTCATAAAAATTTGTGATAAAATAATTCAGTGTTATGCTAATCGATTTCGCTGAAGACATTTCTTCGACTTCGACAGCGCCAAATTAAAAAAAAAAAATATTTTTGGCAACCTATTAAGGCAACCCGCTAACAATAAGTAGATGATACACGCATAGTTCTTTTGATCTCACGCAAAGACTTAACACTAATTCGGATGCCTATTTAGGACTTCTCAACAAC